>BMAO01005131.1:0-14438 GCA_019973975.1 Trichonephila clavata | reverse complement strand
GCTGAAAATTAGGCATTGATAAACAGTTCATTCTAGATATATTTTTGATGAGTGACTATTGCTTTTTAGTAGTAATGAGAGCCCCGCATAAACCATTAGTTAGAGAAATATTTAAGTATTTTTAAAAATATTTTAGAAGCAATCAGAGTTATTACCACACCCCAGAGTTGTCATTGACTAAAAATGTATTATTTTACAAAATAAAATAACTTTTACAATTCGGGAATCCTTTCTTTTCTTTTTTCCCAGATGTAGAGCAGAACCTGTTTTAACAGCAAAGTTTATTTTATAGCTTAGCCCCCCCCCCCTCCAATACATTGATCAACATATGAACGTCAAATAGATAAAAAAGGAAAAACTCAAACATAGCAATATCAATTCCTTATACTTAGCATTTACATACAAATTTGTTTTTATCTATTTTGAAACTGAATGCGCTATCTTTACTTAACAATCGAAAACGAATGGAAAATAATAAACACCATAAAATTTGCGTAGTTTTAGGTCATAAACACTTAATATTTATCTTAGCGTTTATGGCGTTTAATCTGTGGGCATCTGAAATATCAAACAGTCCTCAATCCCATATCATGACAGTCTTAGATGTGGAGACGACGTAAGGTGAAATTACACAGTCTGCAGAGAGGCATGAAATCCATTGGTTGATTCGATAGGACCCAGAGGCGTGGCTTAAAGTGGCTTCTTTACATGACTTTCCTAGAGGATTTTTCGACTTGGTTGAGAGCTGAGACACTGCTCTCTGATTGGTCAATGAAGGGTGAGGATAGAGACTCAGATTGGCTGCTCAAAATATCTATCTTAATGACACCCTTAGCTATTCAGACGCATAAATTTTCAAAGAAATACACGTTGTATAAAATTGTTTTAGTTCAAGAAATAAAACCCATTTTTGCATCCTTAAGACCAAGACAAATAAATATATTCCCTGTCTTGGAAATAATTCCTTTCGTGATACTGGAGATAACAGCGTTCAGTTACTACAAACTTTTGACTTGATTACCGAAATTTTATACACATTACAACATTTATACATTTTTAAATTACCATTTTACCCAAAAATATCATTGCGAAATCAAACGGATTTCAGAATATTCGTAACGATGTTGTGACGGATCTATCCGCGTCTTTTCCTTAACAAAAGCCTCTTGGGAAATCTTTGGACTATCAATTCAAGTTTACTCGCAACCAACCCTCTGAAGAAGCAAACGTGATTATTCAGTTTAGGTCGGATGTATATAGTCTAAGTTTCAAGCTAGTGATATTGAGACATAGAGAAAGCAAGGAGGATAGATTGCCACCGATTAAAATTATTCTATTTTATAGCGCGTTTTAGAGATTAGACAGAGAAAAGAATTAAAGTGACGATTAGTCACATAGCTAAATTATAGTTCAGATATTTAGGGATGTATTTGATCCTGATAATAAGAGGGTCGATATTTAAAGTCCACTCATAATTCGCGCATCTCGTTATTACTCTCATATTCCTCAGATTGGGAACATCTCTTCTAGTTTGAATTATTAGAATTGTGTTGGTAATTTGTTTAGTAAATAGTTTGAAAAGTAATATGGCGAGTCATCCTTCCCTTTCTCCTACATCTCTAGGCGAGACTGAGAAGATCTTAGCCCTTATAATGTATCTACGAAGGGGGGAAATGTTCTAAAATTATAACTCCCAAAACGAATAATTTTACGTACAAAACAAAATAAAATGATCCAACACACAACTGAAACATCCACACATACGAATTCATAATTTGCAAAAACCCATTAAAAATAGTCTACGATTACACACATATCTTCCTCAAAAAACAGTTCATTATATATCCGTCCATTTTCTTAAACTAAACCTCCGGGAACATCAGAGAGAACACCTCATCTATTTTCCTGAACTAAACTAAACTTTCCAAATTATCACACACACTTCCACGCACAATAAAAAAAAAAAACACACAAGCATATCCACACAAGCTATCTCAATCTTTCTCATTTCATAGAACTCATCTATCCTCTAAACCCGTTTATTATCGAGTTCGTCGTCCGAGAAAAGGGGAAAAAAAGGAACTCAGCAATTAATTAAGTCTTAAAACTCAAGAAACCCTTTACGGTGATTTTCTTTCCCCCAAAAAAGGACTAAGAAACATAACCTCAAGAAGCATAATTATTAGGTAAGAAGGCAATAAGTCCTTAAACAGAGGAGGGGAAAAAATCCCCACAAAAGGCAACCCTGTTATCATAGTTAAAAGTTATATACACCAAGACATAATATACAAATCCGCACAGTGTGGGTGTTTGAGAAGAGCTTGAGCTCTTTCATTTTTGCCATTATTTTCTGGCGCTAGTATTTTTTTTTAATTTTTACTTTTCCTTCTTTCTTTATTCGTGCTCTTCTAAACTTCGGAGCACACGGTAATTATCTTAGGCCAGGCTCACTGGGGACCTATAATAAAGCAAAACACACACAAGGGCTATCAATCTTTTGTCTGCAAGGGTTCCTTTTCAGAGCTCTCGTAATGACCCTAATTAAATGCAAAACAGATTACGTAATGCTTCGAAATTAAGTGGTCACGTGATTGGGCAGGGGGAGTTAGGTTCGGAGGGGTGGGAGGGCGCTCTGATTCTGCGCGTGTTGGGCCAAAACCTTTTATCGGAAAGGGTAATTAGCGCAGGCTCGAACGAAGGGGGATCGGTCAGTGAAAGAGAGTTTGCACCCCCACCCCCCTTCTTTTTACCGAGAACAATAGGAGATAGAATTGTAAATAAGAGGCAGGTTGTTGAAACAAAGTAACAGTGCGAATTAGAAATATCGTTTGCCAATGACAACGATTTTGGTCAGTCTAAGATGAATTCTGAAACGAATAATAAATGTAAGGAGTAATTTAATATTCGATC
This sequence comes from Trichonephila clavata, assembly GCA_019973975.1. NCBI lineage: Eukaryota > Metazoa > Arthropoda > Arachnida > Araneae > Nephilidae > Trichonephila > Trichonephila clavata. The sequence goes on along the minus strand of BMAO01005131.1, from coordinate 11,528 downwards.
TCGGAAATTAAATTTAACATCCAAAGTATTGAAAGAAACAAATAACAAAGGGGTTGATTTAAAAAAATACTAATATTTTAATTTTAATGGCGCTTTTTTTTTTTTAAGGAACATTTCCTATAATGCGAAAGAAAAAAATTATTTATTACAAAATAACCAATTGTCCATCAATACATACTCTTAAATTCGCGTGATCCCACAGTTCCATAACGAAATACTATCGTAATTCATATTTCTCAACATTGAAGGAAACTAATTCTTTTTACGAGATTCCACGTTCTTTGAAATTGCGATAATTCACTTTTTATTTCAATCCTAGAATGACTATTTCAATAATTATGTCAAGATAAAATCAAATTTACTGGAGAAAAACAAAAGTTGTCTCGGCTTATGTAAGATTCCTTTCAGAACCGCTTCCATTTGTATTTCCAAATTTAATAATAAAACACACACAATATTTAAATGTGTAAAATGAAATACATAATTATTTTTTTTATCCTACACATCATACCTACCTTAAAGATGGAACAAACTATGAAAATAAAATATATTGAAGAACAAATTCGTTATAATTCAAATATAAAAATTAAAATTTTGTCAATCAATATTTCTTAAACAATTTGTAAATAAATATCACTGCACAAATTTAATTATTTTATGCATACATAAGATACCTTAAACTTAAAATGTTGATAACCCTTAAAACAATTTCAGGATTTAAAAAAAAAAATGTTTCAAGCTGGCTCAACTGGAAAAGTGATAAGTTGTACCTCGTGTTTTTAACTTAAACTGTAGATGGAGAATGTATAACAAACTGTACTTTAAGTTTTGTTCTGCTTGAACAGGCGTTATAAGATAAGTAATACACATTCTCATTTGCTTTTATAAAAATACATTATGACTTATTGATTATTTATTAACGTGTCGCATTTAAAAAAAAACTAAAGGCGATAAATCTCGTGATTTTGAGCTACTGTTAAGTGAAAAGGATGTCATCTGAATTATAGCATCGCACTTTTCGAACATTCATTCCCACCACAACAACGTGAGGACTTTGATCCTTGAGAGGGGTAACGAGCATTATCTGCTTCATACTACGAGTTTTGAGCGGCGCCAGGATTCGAAACCGCGATTCAAAGGCAACAGAGATTGCAATGTAAAAGTCATTTGTTTAGAACGTTTTATGAATAGCTTAAATTGAAATCACAAACACCTAAAACAATCACAAGTTTAACATCAAATTATGCATTTTAATGAAATTTAACCCTAAATGATTACTCTGAAAACACTACACTGCATATTAGCCAAGCGATTGTTTTAATTATGTCAAGTCACTCCCCCCCCCCGCCAAACAAAACAGGCGTTTTTAGACACACCCTTTGCGTGAACGGTAGCATGAACTTTACAGCCCCTATTTACCACAATGACTGAACTCGGTGGTTATTATTTCAATAATTATATTTAATTATAACATGCTGCAACTTCCTATACAGTGGCATTCCTCTATTTTAGAACAAGTAGTATTAGCATTTTGATTGTATACTTGGGTTAGCTAGTATATCTTATGAATGTTAAAATGCATATGCTTCGATAAACTGGATCCTCGTGGGAATGATTCAATTTCTTAAGAATTCCTTTTAAGAAAAAGTGAAATAAGACAGTTTGCACACACAAAAAAAAAAATAAATAAATAAATAAAAAAGTAAAAAATTAATAATCTCATTTCACACAATGCTATGTTTATTCAATTCTTACTCTCTATTAGCTCACACTCTCTCTCTATATTTATATATATTTATCTAGTTAAAATTTTCAATCGTTAATAAAATACTTTCTTTTCAACTAATAAAGTTTAAATAATTTTTTTTTAACTTATAGCGGATGACACTTGATGTTAATACAGTTTTTTCAAATATAATTCATTAATTTAATTACCGGTTTTCGACACCAACTTAGACTTGTCTCCACTGTCGTAATAATGTAACTGTTAAAGCAATGACAGAAGCTGGCGTTGAAAACCAATTTTTCAGCCAAACCGGTGTGCATTATTTCAACAATGCACACAAATCATGCTCTATTTTTAATTCCTACTATTAGTTAACTCTCTCACTATATATATATATATATATATATATATATACATTGTTCAAATTTTCAGTCGTTAATAAAATACTTTCTATTTGTCCAATCAAACTAGGAATTGAATTAAAAATTTTTTTATATTACTTGCTTATAGTTTTATTTTGATTCAGTAACAGAGGAATGAAAGCAAATAAATATATATATATAATATACGAAGAGGGGGAAAAGCATTTGGTTGCTTAATTCTTCAATGGTTATGCGTTACATAAATTTCTGTAAAGTACAAAAATCAATGCAGCACAATGATTTTGCGTTGCCTTGAAAATGCACTATTTTTGAGACTGGGACATTAAATTGACAATTATTTAACAAAAAATTACATGAAATATTATTTCTGAATGAAAAAAAAACTTAAAATGGCAGTGAAACACCTAAGTATCGAACAATCATGCTGTCGTCACAAAACTAACAACGCGATGGTCTCGCCCCCTCAGTGGCGCACACAAGGGGAGGGGTCATAGGGGTCCGCACTCTCCCCTCCAAAGCTCTTGAGTTTTTTTCGATTGGTGATAATCCTATGTATATATAAACGTAGAATTTTATTACGTACTTATAATTAACACTTTATTTTATTTATTAATGCTAATTATTAATTCAAAAATTTATTTTTTACTTTTTTTTGTTAACAAAATCGAAAAAATCAGACGAATCAATTGGTGTTCTCTAGAGGTATGATACGAGTTGGGGGACTTTCGACCATGGACACCCCCTTGAAAAAAAATTTTGTGCGCTACTGCTCCGCCTTAAATCTTGTCATTCAAATGGGTTATATTTTAAAGCTCTTCTATAAACATACTTCCCAACTTGTTCTATTTGTTGATGATTCTGATACACAGTTTGAATTCAAATAACAAGCATAATTGAATGTTAAATAAAAATGAAATTAATTTTAACACTCGTCAGATATAAAACAGTCTAAAAAAAGTTGTTTGTTGACAATTCTGCGATTATCTGAAGATAAAATTTTATTCTGAATGCTTCATTGCATTACATATACATTCACAAAATGATTAAATATACATCAAAATCTATACTAAAATTAGAATCAGAATGCAATGAATTCTCCATAAAAATTATTCTAAGGGTTATCCCCATCCGGAGGTACAGATTCGTAGAAAAGAATAAAAAGTAAAAAAAGTGTAATTCACACACTATAACCTCGCAATATATACACACAGTTACACATACACATAAATTTTAAGTTTAAGGTAATTGTTAAATTTTACCCAATATTTTCATTTTTAATTTCATTATAAACATTTTTAAAGAATTAGAAACCTTTGTTTCGAAAATTAGGTATCAGGTTTACATTGTATGCAGGGGGAAGGGACGTAGCAAAAAATGTGTTAATCCCTGTTTTACTTTACTATAACTAATCTATTAGTATTTTTACTCTTTGATACGTCAGAATGTCAATAAAAATCAGTAAAAGAAAAAATTTTTAGAAAAAAAAAACTCAAAAATTAGCAGATTTAAAAATTAAAAAAAAAACTTTTCTTCACAGCTACCTATTACGCATCTAAACAAAGCACGGCTAAAAAGATATAGGTTGAAACGGTAGGAAAAATATCTGAAAAGGGGGAGGGAAAAAACAAAGAATTCTCTTTTACAATTACATAGCTTAATTCAATGAGAAAAATAACAGTGAAAAGATAAACAAAGCCGGGAGAGTGCGGATGTGAAGGGAGGAAAGAGAAAAAAAAAAGAAATAAAAAAGCTCCTTTAATAACAAGACGCAATGCTATAATGGGTTTCTGTAGAAACTCATCAAGGAATTGGAATTTATTAAATAGAGTTAGTTCATTTGTTGCCAGCCCAGATTACTATTGCAATCAGTTTTCTCGTTAGGGCCTAGGGTTGCCATTCACACTGATGGATCTGTACGATCGCCAAGCATCAATTAAGCGCCAAAGTGGCACTCCCGACAGGGAATTACATAAATTTATTAGATAATCGTTCGTAATTGAAATTGCATTACGTGCGAAGATATTTACATTATTTAAGTAATGCGGTATGTTACGAAATGACTAATTGAAGTTTCAGTTTGTACATTTGCATTGATTTATTAGGAAATATAGGATAAAAATATTTTTTTTAAATAATTTAGCAGCCAGTTTAATTTCTTAAAGTGGTGGCATCACAAAATGTTCACAGATGTACTGTTCGAATTTAAGTAAAGCACATGATATTGGGGAAAAAAAGTATTGCAAAATTCTAATGTACAGAGTAATTTAAAAAAAAAAAACCTGGAACGATTCAGAGTCACCTGTAGCTTGGATCTAACAACCCCAATGGCACCAAACTTGATATTGAGACTAATAATGACTTGGAAAGTAAGGTTTCGTGAAAAAATTTTTTTGTTTAAACATCACCGATAGATGTATTTACGTCGCTCAGCCACCTATTTTTTAATTTTGAAAACTTTTTGAAGAATCTTTAACTTGAACATCTTTACGCAGTTATGAAATTCGAAATTTTTTAACTAAATTTTAGAAGTAGAGCAACAAGTATGTCTAATGTCAGTTTCTAATTCAACAGAAAACACTTCATTTTGTTGATCATGTGATCGTCCTGGATTTCGACAGAATTTTGTTACAAATTGTGTGGATGTGTAAGAGATTAAATAAACTTCACCAATCGGCTAAATATTTTTGTTACATTGTATATGAAGTCATAAGTACATAATATGTATTTATATTTTCGTTCCCCCCCCCCGATTTTTATTATATACACCGATAAGTTTTTCGCAATCGATAAAAAAGACCTCATCTTCATTGTCTATCGACTGCTCAGTATGCCACTTTGCTCTCAAAAACGTTCTAAACGCCTCTTTTTCTACGAGCCGATTACCATTACGATTGCTTACGACGTTTTTAACCACCATCCCAACTGAAGAAGGGGGGAGGGGGCGACCACTCTTCCTTCGATATTCAATTTACAATTTAATTAAAACCCATTTTCTTCAACTGTCAAAAAGACAAAAAAAGGGGGTGTTAGTGCAAGAAGAATTTAAATTAAATTTTCTTCGTTTTTAATGTCAGCAAAAGATTATATATATATATTTAGAGATGAAGGAGAAAAAAACCCATTCCCATTCGATTAAAATTCCTATCTCTTTTCTCACTCATGGAATCGTCATATCAGAAGACATGCCCTGCAGGCCCTGTTATTCATTTTGCGTTGGGCATATTTACAAATTGCTTTTCTGTTCTAATTTTAAATAGCGTGACGCCAATTTGCTCACCTTCCATCTTTTCCTTCTCTAGATGGGTATCATTCCGATTAATTTTAAAAGTTAGTTCCACAGTGGATTGGACTGACCCGTAATCGAAAAATTCCTATTTTATTTTCCAGCCTCTGTTGTGTCAATTAAATGGAGGGGAAAAAAGGAGAAAGAGGAATGGATTAATTACCAGAGTTTCGGCCATCCGCTCTCTATACACCTTTCAGGTATTCATCTGATTGTTTTGAGTTGTGTTATTCGATTTATTTTTTCTGAAACACCCCAGGCGATTCGTTTGCTACGGGACGCATTCATACAGTTATTGCTATCCATCTCTGAACTGCCCCCCCCCACTTTTTTTTCTGCAAATGTATTTATTTACCCTCCCTTTTTCTTCCAGTCTCCTGATGGATTCGTCTGGGAAATTTCAGTTCGATTTCAACCAACCACTAATTTCGCAATTTACGCTTTTTTGATTCTCAGTCTGTTTTGACCAGTTACAATTCAGATTTTGTCTAATGGAGATTCATTTTTGAAAACTTGTAACGGGTCTCTATCCGCGTTTTTCCTAATAATTCTCTTGGGGAAATACTTTCTTTAAATATTATTCAATTAATAATGTGCTCCAGAGCAGAAGACGCAAAAAAAATGTTAATTATGTCTTGTATTCAGTGGAGTACACAAAGGGGTCCGGATACCCCCCCCCCAAAGCCCTGAGTTCTTTTCAATTCATGATAATCCTATATATAAGTAAAATTTAATTAAGTACTTGAAATTAACAATTTATTTTATTAATTAATGCTAATTATAAATTCAATAATTTATTTTTTACTGTTTTTTGTTAACAAAATCGGAAGAGTCAATTGGTGTTGTCTTGAGGTATGATACGAGTTGGGGGACTTTCGACCATGGACCCCCCCCCTATTGAAATAATCCTGTGTGCGCTACTGTGTGTATTTAAATATTAACTTTCGGGTTCCAGAAGGAGAGAGATGTTAGAAGCTAAAGGATAGCAGTGAGGATTAACGTATGATAATAGAAAGCTAAACGAAGAGGTGTGCAGTAAATTATCTGCTTAACATTTATGATTGACGATTGGTCAATTTGATAATTGAATCGGATTAGCATTGGCTTATAAAGTAAGTTATTAAATTTATACTAAATTAACTTATATCGTCTTCCTCGCTCTTGCTCCCTTAAATTAGTTTAAGGTGCAATTCCTAATCTTAATTGATCAAGCTTGTTAGGTGGTTGAAACGTAAATAAAAATTGTGTTGATTTGATTATGGCTAGTTTTCCTTCTAACTCTCGTACACCGATGGTTGGGAAAACCCAACTATCATTACAAACTTTAAAAAAATTATTTAAGAAGAAATTCGGTAAAATCCTTGTGTAGCCCCCTCTTTTGGCGACGGCATTAAAAAAACCCAGCAGCACGTTTTTCCGTACTGGACACTAGTGCTTTAGTTGTATCCAATACCGCAACAAAAATTTAATTCGCCAAGGTTGCGGAAAGTGAAGGTGGGAAAGGAGATTTTATGATATCCGTGAAGAAATACATTCAACAAATATATACTAAAAAAATGTTAAATCTGAATTTTTTTTTCTTTTGCCAAAGCAACTTATATGGATATATATATGTCTACGAATGAAATTTGAAATCTTTCTGATGAATCTATTGTTTGCGAAGTGTTCTATAAAGAAAGATTTTATACACTCAGTGGCGCCCACAAGGAGGGTATCCTAGGGGTCCGGACTCTCCCCCCAAAGCCCTTGAGTTTTTTTTATTGATGATATAATCCTAGAAATATATTTATATAACGAAAAATTTAATTAAGTAATTGTAATTAACAATTTATTTTATTAATTAATGCTAATTATTAATTCAATAATTTATTTTTTACTGTTTTTTGTTAACAAAATCGACAAAATCAGAAGAATCAATCGGTGTTGACTTGAGGTATGATACGAGTTGGGGGACTTTCGACCATGGACCTCCACCCCCCCCCCTTGAAAAATTTTTGTGTGCGCTTCTGTATACACCGAATTATTTCGAAAACAAACATGGCACGAGAGAGGAAACATCCATGATTTAGAAATTTTTCATTTTTCTTACCTCGAAATTTATCAATTAAAACTATGCTGTTTTTAAAATGATAATTTAGTTGTTATTTATAAGCAAAGAAAGGAAAGGATTGTATACGTGAAAACTTTCATATTAGCTCAAATACATAACTTCAAAAAACCATCACTTGTGCTAGTAAAAGAAAGCTGATATATATAATGTAACTAAAAAAAATTGTGTGTGTAATTAATTAAACTGTTCTTTATATCTTTATACAATTGCTTAATAAAGAAAGTTATCAACAGGATACAGCTAATGAGTATGGTTGGTGTTGATTACGCTATTGAAGTAGGACATGTTGGCAAGCGTAATCATTTGAAATTTTTTTTTTTGCTATATTTATCAAGTATAACGTTTCAAATTTTTCTGCTGTGAAAATTATGTGTAATTGATGTAGTTTCATGTAACAAAAAAAGTAATCCACATATAACTTTTATCAATTATACTGAAAATGTATTAATTGTTTTACATTTACTATGAAATGGTTAACATAAATGTTTATTTAATGCTGCACAGAAAAGAAATACAAGGGCAATTGAACATGGACCTCATAATTTTTTGAACAAGGTCAACTGCTGTCATCACGTTTGAGCCTGCACCCCACACTTTTAAATGCCCGATCAACGCGAGGATTTTGAACCTCGAGAGATTTAATATACACCTGCATTTCAACACCTTAAAGGTATCTGGCTACTCTAAAATTGTGAATTTTTCCATAAATTGACAATTTTTTTTCATGGTTTTATTTTATAGGCCATCTTATTAGCTTTACAAAAATACCAAGTTTATTATTTAAAGTTCGCTAGAACAAAAACTTCAAGTGTTTTAGTAAAAGCAGATGCCCTTACTTTAAACAAGATGTCATATACTTTAAAACGCATTTTACTCGAAATGTGTTTTTAAGAAAACTCTCAAACGGGGACAGCAATTGCTAAAAAAGTTTTGAAAATAATTAACTGAAATTTTTGGTGTATGTTCTGTATAGTAGTAGAAGTGTTTTAACCTTCAGATTTATCAATCACTGTTTTATTAGAAATTTACAGTCCTTATGTTAATAATAATCACTTACATTTTAAGCAAGTTTATATAATGACTAAGATAAAATGCTATAGTTTTTGTAAAAATTAAAATCTCTTATCCTCTCTCTCTCTCTCTCAGTGATTTCTTAGCAAGTAAACATTTATACGTTTCCTGGCACGAAACAATTAACTTTTAAGAAATCATTTTTAAACCCATTCCCAGCTGTTTTTTCCCACCTGTATCTTTTCAAAAAACCTAACAATTGCAACACCGTGTTCCATAACATCTCATTATGTGTAAAACAAGACCTAAAAAAAAAATGCTTTTTAAACAAACTTGAAAACTCGTATCAAATTCATCGCAATAATGTATCAAATACACAATGAAAATTTCAAGACAAATATAGTAAAGCATTCCTTTTTTTTCCTAACACAATAAAAATGTAATCTATTACGGACCTTGCGTACCAATAAATGATAATTAGACTCCCGCAAAAATAAGAACATCAACTTCAAACTCCGATAAACCCAGACATTTAACCAAAAATTCATTCACCAATCCCGCACCCCGCAAAACAAAGATTACCACACGTAATTATCCTGACTATCACAATGCAAAACCACCCACAATTGAAAAGAACACAAAAAGCACCAAAGAGGCATCCATTGTGGCGGCAGAACCAGGACAAGTAAAACAAATCGGCAACCGAACAAAAAATTACATAAGAAACACTCGAAGCGACACAAAGTCAGGGGAAAAAAGGGAAATTCTATTTGATCGTTTTCGTCATTAATGGGCAACCGTTTAATGGGAAGGGCGGGCGGGAGCCTGCATTCAGTAATGAATTCAAGTTTTCAATCAAAGCTTTCTTGGTCAGCGGCGCGTAGACGGCGTGTAATTAGTAAAGGAAATGTCCTTCCATGGATGCTCGACAGAGGGCGCTCTCGCGACTCAGCCGAGATGGAAAGCGACTATTACAGGCTCTAAGCAAACGGGCTTCGACCGCAAGGAAACATTGGATTTGTTTAAATAAAGGTCCAGTTAAAAGTTTACGTTCGATGGATTTGCAGCACGTCCTTCAAGAATACTTTTATTGATTTTTAGGTAGTATATATTTAGAATCTTTGAGCTCGTTATGATCACGTTATTTTTAATTGAAACGAAGATAAAACAAATTGCCCTAAATCGATACTTCACAAGCCAAATTTTTTTAAAAATTATTCTAAAGATACCCCCATTACAAGGCAGTTCTTCAGTCCAGGACTCTAGCCCACGGCTCGACAAATACCGGTTATCAGCAGGGACATCTTAATTCAGGGGTGGCAGACTTTTCCAGGGTACAGGCTACTTCTAATTTTTTCAAGGTGTTGCAGTCACGCAGTATCAGTAGCACACACAAAAGGGGGGGGGAGGCTCTACGAGTGCCGACCCTCCTCCATAGCCCATTATTTTTTTGATCGATTATAATCCCATGTATATAGTACGCAAAATTTAATTATTTGCTATTAATATTTTTTATAATTAATACTAATTATTTATTTAATAATTTATTTCTTACTGTTCTTTGTTCCAAACAAACTACAAAGTGAAATATATATTTTTTATGTTTGGCAGCGCGTATTGCGATAGGATATAAGAATTGTAGACATTCGACCCTGAGCCACCTTACCGCGCTCCCTTTAAAAAATTCACGAGTGCGCCCACTGCACAGGGTCGTAGGTGTGGTAACGTAAGGAAAAAGTCCACAATATTTATTATAACTTAATAATAAATACGAAATATATGTACTTACCTCTCTACGTAAATAAAAAAAAAACCTCACTTTTTGGAAACTGCGTTTAAAGCAAAGCGCAAAATACAAGCATAATAATAATAACCACACATATAATAGTATCAAATGATGCATTTATTATCAAACAATTCAAAACACATTAAAAAAATAAAACATTTTCATCAAAGCTAGTTCTCGTAATAATAGTCTGCGTACTTCAGCCAATCTTGAATATTTCCGTATACAATTACTAACTGCTAATCTTCAGACGGTCACTCCAAACTGTCTAGGTAGTCTACAGGTCGATCGCGATCGACATAATGCCCACCCCAGTCTTAAGGTGTTGGCCAACTGGGCCCAGGGACATGGTCACATTGGGGCCTTGTCTCGTTCTAGCCTCATCCCCTGGTCATGATTTGAGTTCTCTGTCCTCAGATCACGATTTGAATTATTTTAACGGGGTTTTTTTTCTCCAGTTCGTATTCATCAAAAAACTGAGTATTTCGGACGATATGTCAACTGGCTACATGTGATGACTGTCGTCGTTACTCATTCAGTCAAAAGGCGGCAGTTGGTCGGACCGGTTTGTGCAAATAAGTCATGCACACTTATTTGTTTCGGGTCATTGTTTGTACGAGTATTTGACAACGTACAAACAATGACTGTCTATTTTGTCTATTGGACTGTCTATTTTTAAGTCATAAGTGGGGCCTAGATTTGTGTAAGGGCTCAAGGCCTACTTTCGCGTAGGGACCCTGGGCCTCAAGAAGTCTTAAGACGTCCCTGGTCACAAGAAGGGTTGACCCAAATATCAATGAATAGCCTTTTAAAAATTGAACTACTTACTAAACACACTGAAATCAAAATTTGATATAATCAACAGAGCATTATTTGTGTGAAAAAATATCCAGAGCTCGGATCTATTTTTTTTTTTTTTAATATTAAACGAAAACCCAAATAAAATTTTCTCATATTTCTATCTAGTACAGAATTTTGAATCATAATTTGGCTTTCCGTGAAATCTTTTGGCATTTTACCAATTCTTTTATATTACGTTTTTTCTTCAAAATCGAAATCTGACTTTTCCTCTTCAATGGAAATAGCAAAGCTAACTTAACTTAGAAAGATAACATGTTTTCAATTTGATTAAAAAGTGTAACATGCATTTTTGTGCTTGATTTTGAGTAAATACAGATTTGGATTCCTCTACGTATTTTAATATTGAAGCAATTTATTGAATTTCAACA
>BMAO01005130.1:0-19335 GCA_019973975.1 Trichonephila clavata | reverse complement strand
TTATTTACAACACCCTATAAGCCCCTGCAACGCTACTTGGGAGGTCTTATTTTCACAAACCCATTTTGTAGCTGATCTCTTCTTTATGAAAGGAACCTATCTATCAAATTTAAGGAATGTGCATTCTAATAGTTTAAAAATAGAGATAATTATGTTTAACGCCCCTTGTGTCAATTTTTCGTAATACCCATTTTGTAGTGGATCTCTTCTCTGTGCAACTAATTTGTTTACAAAGCACCAAGTCAGTACGTCTAATAGTTTTAAAATGAAGATAATTATGTGTAACGCCTTTTAAGCATCCACAACGCCCCTTGTGAGTCGATTTTCGTAAAACCCATTTTGTAGTGGATCTCTTCTCTATGAAACTAATCTACTTCCCAAATTTGAAGCATGTACGTCTAATAGTTCAAAAATGGAGATAATTTTGTGTAACGCCCCTTAAGCCCCCCTAATGCCCCTTGGGATTCGATTTTCGCAAAAAATCCGTTCTTAGTGGATCTCTACTCTATGAAAGGAACCTGCATACCAAATTTCAAGTCTATAGGTTTAATAGTTCCGGAGATATCGTGGTAAGTCAGTGAGTCAATGAGTGAGTCGCTTTTCTCCTTTACATGTACAGATTGATTTTAAAATTAATACAGAAAAATACGTTTAACACGAAAACGCTTTAGACGAAATATCGGTTGACATAAAATAATACAATGGTTCCTATACACTATGTATTTTCATACATTTTTTTTTACTTTTCAGGAAAGATTAACACGTTTAACACGAAAAGATTTATCTTCTACGAATGAACAAAATATGGAAAACACCAACCCATCTCGGGGTGTAAAATAAAAGAGGTGATTTCACATGTTTCGTTGAGGTTTTGTAATATCCTCGGAATAGTTTTATCTACGCTACTTTCACCTTCCATTCCTGTAAACGCCACACAAAAACATCTCATCTCTCTTCAGTTGGTTTTGGAATTCGATGATGAGCCCATCGCAGAGTGAACAATGGCGCAACTAGTCCCAAGTGCGTCCTGTATCAAAATTTCATGGGAACCTTTTTTTTATGCCGGTAACATTTTATGGTTTTTTGCTTATTTTTTGGGGACCCCTGAAGCTTGAGGGCCCCGTACGGCGGTCCTGAGTGTGAGTAAAAATCAGTGAGTTTGATTCGCGTTTTTTTTTCCTTCTTCCTTTTATTTTCTATTTTTGAAGAATTCATTTACGATCACAATGGGGCAAAGAGCTCAAGCGGAAAACAAACTGCTGTTTCTCTAAAAATGAAGATGGAGCTTGTTAAGACTTTTGATCCAAAACAGAAGACGAACCGCAAACTCTACATTATCAACAACAATTAAAAAGAGCAAATTACGGAAATGTTCTGAACGGAATAAGTTTGAGTCAGAGCGCGCGAAAACAGATGAGAACGACCCAGCACGAGGATTTGGTGACGGCTTTACTCTTGTTAGGTTCAAACAAGAGAAATCTCAGAATGCTTGAAATAAAAATATTGTATTGAACTTCCTTAAGTTCTTGTGCATATTTTTGTTTCATTAATTTTTATTGAATACATGCAAATATACATATTTATGTAAATAAAATATACTCCGATAAACTTAATTTGATAAATATATGTTGTTTTTTTGCAATATCCTTTAACACGAAATTCTTTTAACATGAAAAATTAATTCAGTCCCCTGAATTCCGTGTTAAACAATTTTCACTGTATGTTAAATAGTTAATAAAATTAATTAAAATATAAAATATTAAAACGAAAGAAGTATAAAGCTACTGAACTATCAAACTTCGGAAAACCCTTTTTAAAATATCTAATCTCATACAAAATAATCAAACAATTTGTAACGAAAAATTATGTGGATTATTTCATGAATTTCAGCTACAGGATAACGATAAAACTTACGGAAATTTTTAAATAAATATTCCTCTTATCATGCTATTTTAAGTATTGTAAAGGTGCAAATATCTATTTCTTCTTGCTACTAATCAAGATCACGAATATATCATTTTTAACTTGCAAGGATTCTTTTTTTTCTTCTTCTTTGCTTTTTCATAAAAAGAAAAGGAAATACAATAGAACTACAGTCGTACTCCGATTTAACGACTTCATCGGGATCGAACGTTTTGTTCGTTAAATCGGGGTTATTCGTTACATAGGGGTCAAAGCAAAATACAACTTTTTTACATTTACTTTTGGAAATTCTACAATAAGTAACTACACCAAAAATATTCATAGTTAGAAATTTCACACTTTTTATTCAGAAGCTAAAACAGCTATATTAGTAAATTATTACGCGCCCGTTAACTAGAAATTTTAAAATACTGACTGATAGATGTATGAAAATCTTTTTGTTGTTGTTGTTGTTCCTGATTCGAAAGAGTTATCTCTTATTTAGACTGTATGCAGATAAGAAAATACTGTATCATTTACATCCTGCTGCATATGACATGATTCCACAGTTTCCAAATAATATAAAACATTAGAAAATTTAGCAGTTTTGATAAGAGTTTCTTTATCAATCTCTACATCAGAATCACTATTTGTTGGTTACAACAAATCACCAGCTTCTTGAACTTCATTTGCACAAACTGGCAATCCGTCATTAAAATAACATAACCCCGTTAAAAGCTTAAAATATTTATCTGCGTTGTGGAGTGGGATGAGATAAGAAAGGAGCTTCCTGTCCTGTTCAAAACTTACGCATAGGTTACAATCATGACTCATCTGCACCTGTTAAGTCTGATAACACTCTGCAACCATGGCTGTCGAAATTTGTTGCTTACAAGAAAAATCTTTTTAACGCGCTTTTATAAGTTTCACTTGTATGTAACGGAATCTTGGAACTCGATTTTTACCCACTTCAAAAGGTCAGATTAATTCGAAATTTTGCACACTTATCAAGGACCGATGACAATACAATAATTTTGTAATTTTGTTCCATTGTCCTGATCAGGACATCAGGAGCACCGATTTACAGATTTGGTGACTAATTCATTATACTATTTCCAGATTTGGCGATTAATTCATTATACCATTTCCAAATTTGGCGACTAATTCTATATACCATTTTAAGATTTGGCGACTAATTCCAGAACCCATTTCAAGATTTAGTGATTAAAGGATTGTTACAGACCTATAAAAGCGAAAACGTGATAGACATATCAAAACTAATTCATCTGATTATTGTGACAAGCTTAAAGCAATTTATATACAATGTAATCCAGTAGAGTCCCGAAAACTCGGCAGTCTGGATAACTCTCGGCCACACTCTTGTATGTCGAAAATACCCCACGTACAGACCCGTTCAAGGCCCCACACTCCTTTGTCTGGCGTCGCACTCTGGAAAAATGCTGGAAAATTATGAAGACGTTAATGTTGAAGAAACGAGAAATACCACATAGTGAGGGACTAAAAACGGTCGAAACCGCCCTTCAGTATTTTGAATAACAAAGTACGTCAGTAATGGACTTACTGTTCCTTTTTTTTCGTTGTCTTCGGAATCAAGAAATAAAACGCAGAATACGGTGCAGAATACAACAGGACATTACGCATTTCTATAAAAAATGTAGCTAGTTTTTGTAAAGTCGGCTACTTTATTTTCGTTATAGACAGCTTTATGCCTTCATGAAGTATTTTTCTGAGATGTGTTTGTGATCAGGTAAATTACTATATACTTTGCTTTAATTAATTTTCATTTTCATGCAGTAGATGTTCTATGCTTTCATAAAGTACGTACTTTTCCTTTGTTAACTTAGGGTACTTGGGCAGTTTATTTTCTCTTGAATTCTCAAACAAACAATGCAAACAAGTGCAGTACAATATTTTTGAAAACACACTCGGGCTTCTTTTTTATCCAATTCTCGATAGCCCGACATTTTCACAAACTCAGCCACCCTTTGGTCCACATTAGGCCAAATTTCGGGACTCTACTGCAGTGATATATCAAATTACCCAGTGCCCGTTCATCCATTGGATGCTTGGGACAAGCACCCAGAGGCGCCTGGGCCCGGATAAGCTGGACTTACCCAGAATTTCTGGTAATAAATTTCGATCCGCCAGTGCCGCCAAAGGGGCCCGTAGATCTTCTGCGTCTAGGGACTGAAATGAGCTTAAATGGGCACTGAAATCACCACAAAGAAAAAGCATCAAGACTCACTTTTTTCCAACTTCAAAGTAATCGTAAAATCCGGCGTGAAACGCGTACCTATACTTTCAAGCTGAAATTTTTAAATTTTTAGGTATATTCACCGTGTAACACGTACCCCGTTTTTCCAAAGAAACCTGAAATTAACGTGCAATGCTCTTACGTTTAGAAATAATTTATTTGAGGTATTGTTCCAAGCTTCAGAAAAAAATAGAAAACTTCTAGATATACAATTCTTTAAGCTCATAAGGAATGTCATTTATTTTAAATAAACACTATTTTGGTATATGTGGAAGTCTAGTTTTTTTTCTATACTCATCTTTTTTTTTTATCTTTAAAATTCTCATTCTTATAACCGGCGTATAACGCGCAACCGCAAAATTTCGATCCTATTTTTTGTGTTTAAATTGCACATTGTACACCGGATTTCACAGTATTTAGCATCATTATAACATCAATGTTTCATTAAATTTACTTCCCATGTCCTTTCAGATTTAAATAAAATACTTTCGCTGTATAGCATTGTCCCATTACGCAAATAATAATGAATCAAGATGCACACGTTTTTTAATTTTTGAAAGTTTTTGCGTTCATTATCTGCAAGAGATTTATTCATATTCATAAAGGTTTCGAAATTGTGCTATTTCAAACACGTAAAGGTAAAATTAGATCTCATTTTACTTTTTTATTCTTTTGTAAGAGGATAGAGTAAACACACTCTAGGGATATTCAATCTGAACAAAACAAATAGAAAATGAGGACAATAAACTCACGAGATAAAAGAAGTTTTTGTTCATTTTTGCAGTCATTTTTATTACTTTTATTCAAATTATTCTTTAGGCGTGGAAGATCATTTATTTCATTTTAAGAAGAGAAAAATATGACGTCAGCTACGCATACCAGGAAGTAAACATTTTTTTACGTCTTCGAACAGAATTTTCAAAAATTGAAGCGTATGGGAAATATTAGTATTGTTTTTCCAGATTTTAGAGAATGCATTTTTCGCTTTTGCATTGAACAATACTTATTTCGGAAGTGAAACTTTTTCAGGTGTATTTGAAAGATTCTGTGAATAGTTGAAGAAGAAATATTTCTTTATAAGCAAGGTCAGCCATAGTGGAATCTAATTTAACAGTTGTTTTACTATGGCATGTCAAACAATAAAGGAATACTAAAGAATATGAAACTCAAAACATATTATTTTACCTTTATCTTACAATAAAAATGTCATAAATAAAAAATATCAAAAGAAAATCATTATTAATGCTTAAAAATTTATCTTATAAGTGTCATAACAATCTTGTAATTACCTTCCCCCCATTGGATTCATTTAAATAACAATGGATAAATTATTGATAATACTTGTTTTTATATATATATATATATATATATACTCTGCATTAATATCCAAAACTCTATTAAAACCCAAATGTACACCGAAATAATATATGAAGAAATTATATATGGTATTATTCTTTTTTGTTATTATTCTTAGTTATATTTTATTTTTTTTAAAAAAATATGCCTATATATAGTTCTGCTCTGTGCCAATTTCTGTTTTTTTTTCTTATTATTGATTTAAAGCTTTTTAAAAAGGGACTTGTTGATTAGGAGATACTTCAAGCTTAAATGACACGATTGGCAAGGGAAAAAATATAATATTGTTATATAGCAGTCAGTAAAAACTTTATCTTACTTTAATATGGTTGTCAGGAAACTTATTTCAAACAAATAGATAGATGGTACGAGATTTCGGAAAATAATTATTTTAATAAGAAGGAAAATAATTTTTATACTCCTTACAAACCACTGTTTTAATATACCTTATTCTTATTAAAATCCCTCATTTCACTTAAAATACCTCCTAAGGACCTCTGTGAAAGGTTATAAAGCTACTTCTATATATACCAATTTTTAGAACAATAAATTATAGTTAAAAAAATCTAAAAAACACGCATTTATAGTTAATAGAACTAAGTTGTAACTTAATCTTTTAGCTATCAAATCTGGGTATGAGATTTGGAATTAGTCCCCATATGCGAGATGGGATCTGAAAATGGGAAATTGTTAATCCTAATGATCTTGATCAGGACAATGGAACGAAATCATTAAATTATTGTATTGTCATCGGTCCTTGATAAGTTGAGAAAAATTTCGAATTAATCTGACCTTTTAAAGTGGGTAAAAACTGAATTCAAAGATTCCGTTTCAATACAAGTGAATAAAATCTAACTAATCGTGGGAAAAAAGGTTATTATTACTAAGAATTTTTAGAATGTGCGTTAAAATGCTTAACTATGTATAAATTATCTTAATTTCGATTATTTTATGAGAATAAATGTGTATATATTTTCTTGTTTTTTTTTACTTTGTGCATAAATTTTGGCTACTGTAGACACTCTATTTTTTAATTCTTGTTAAGAATACGACGCTGAATTACATATTGGCTGGCGACTGACACCTCCTTATAGAGGCAGCTGTCAACTGCTTTGGACTGATCCGTTACTAAGTTACTTTTGTGGCATTTTGTGTTGTTGTGTTCACCTGTCTGTGACTTTTTGCTCCTCTATCATTAGAAAAAACAGTATCAAGCAAAAAAAAATGTAACGCTACAACGAGTATTGATTTTTACAGTTGACACTTTGTACAGAGTACTCACGAACGACGAAATGAGATTCTGTTATTCTTCTATAACCGCTATAACGAATTTCACTTTCTAAGTAGTACACTAATGCATGTAGATATTTTAAGCGACGGCCGTTAAATAAAAGTAATTCTAAACTTGGATTTACAATATTTTGTGCTTTTAGAGCAGCGGTCTTGGTAGCATTGATTTTAAAAATACGACGTTGAAAATCGTTTGGTCGAAATAATTCAATGAGAAATGCATTTAAAAAAAGCAAACGTGATAGAAAAAAAGTGGTTTGAAATATTTATTTACTGAACTTCCATCAAAAAATATTACATTATACTCTTTTGATGTTCTGAAAGTATTTGTATCAAATTAAATTAAACCGAGAGATTAACGTTGATAAAACTTTTTTATTTGTAATAGTTTGTTTTTAATCTTTATATCTTCTCTTATTTATGCTAATTAAGAAATTTTATTTAAAAAAACTTCAGAAGGTTGAAATAAATAAACTGTAATCATCCTTGTTTTTGACTGTGTATTTTTTGTACAAATTAATTTAACGGAAGAAGATTTAGAGAGAAAATTGGATTCTTTCAATTATAAAAAAAAAATATCTTTTTAGAATTTCAAGCTATAAAATTGATGTTTTTAACACATTTTTTCTGTATTTTTGATTCTTTTCATCGCATTCTTCTTTCTTAATAATTTTTTTTTGTCTCATTGATAAACAATTTGATTATTTTTTCTATTGCTGAGTAATTAAAAACCTTTAAATAAAAAAATCAGAAAGTATTAGCTATTATAAATATTAGTTTTTCTTTTTATTTTAATACATTAACACACTGCCGTTGAGATGGTAGCATTTTAAATTTTCTGAGATCCCTCTACATGTCATACAAACATAAGGTCAGTTATTTTGAATATTTCAAAGAAAAAAACCTAAGCAAATAATCCTTTTACTTAACATAAGAAAATTGCGAACGTAAAACAATAGCTCCATTGTTTTCTATTATTATTACTATCATAAAGTTATGAGAAATGATCTAATCTGAAAGTTTAATAAAATACATTCATTTTTCTCACTATATTTATTTCATTCAATTTAATAAAGCATCAAAGTTTATTGTGTGTATAAGAATCTATTGACTTTTCAATAACATTTTGCAACATCTTATTCCAGGTCTAAGCAATATTTGCCTTCTCTTTTACTTTTATTTGCTCGTTCTATTCAATAATAAAATATAAAAAGAACTTTTTATATCTGGAAAAAACATTTTTTTATACTAAAAATAGAGGCATTTCTGCTATATTATTTCTTCAATGTAGAAAAGGAATAAGTAGTTATTTCCTTTTTTCCTTCATATTTAGTTATTAATAAAATGAAGAAAAGTATTTAACTCTTTAACATTTGTATAGCTGAAATGCCATGCATTTTTATTGCATTTTACCTCCTGCAATATTATAAAAAAAAACAGAAAATTATTCAAATAGTTATTGTTTATTAAATATCTGCATATATATATAAATACATATATATATATATATATATATATATACCCGTTCTTCACACGGGTTAGTTTTTAAAAATAAAAGCATATTATTCTTGATATAAAGCTGAATTGTAAGGAGAGTAAAACCCGGTACAAAACACAATGAATAGAAAAATGTAAAATGTATTTTTTTAAAGAGTGCATTATTTATTCATAATGCCCCTTAATCCCTCGCAACGCCTCTTTGGGGTCAGTTTTCACAAACTCCGTATTGTAGCGGATCTCTACTCCATGAAAGAAACGTGCCTTCAAAATTTCAAGTCTGCAAGTTTAATATTTCAAAACAGTTAAGTTTATCTGTAACGCCTCTTAAACCTTCGCAATGCCCCTTGGGAGTCGATTTTCGCAAAATCCTTTAGAGGATCTCTACTTCATGAAAGGAACAAGCCTCCAAAATTTCAAGTTTGTAGGTTCTAATTGTTCAAAAACAAGAATATTTATATGTTACGCTTCTTAAACCCTCGCAACGCCCCTTGTGGGTTGATTTTTGCTAAATCCGTTAGCGGATCTCTACTACTTGAAAGGGGAAATGTCTACAAATTTTCAATCTGTAGATCTAATAGTTCAAAAACAGGAATATTTATCTGTAACACCCCTTGGAAGTCATTTTCGTAAATCACCTTTTGTATCGGATCTCTGTTAGAATTTGCATATTGTTCTTTATTTTTTTTATTCTTGAATGTCTAACTTCAATGGCAACGGTTAAACCCAGATTGCTCCCACTATTTATACTGGTGCATCTGGCACCACAGTTTGTAGTGAATGAATTGCGGAATATTAAAGATATGAACTGTGGAAGACTTGTTGTTCTTTTAGTCTTGGCACACTATCAAGTCCGTACAAGAATCTCCATTCCTTGAAAGGAACGTGCCTACAAAATTTCAAGTCTCTAGGGTCTAATTGTTCAAAAATGGAAATATTTATCTAAAACGCCCCCTTAAGCCCTCGCAACGCCCCTCGGGGGTTGATTCAGTTAAAAATGGGAACCTTTTTTCATCGATGGTGGATAGAAGGCTACTGCACCCACCATATTTTGCACCCTTGATTGTACCAACTCTTATAATACATATTGATTTTTTAAATTATATTTTCTTATTCTCTTATTTATAGAATGATTATATACCGAGAGAATATTCTATCTAGAATGTTTGCACTTTGAAGAGATCTAAACATTTTACCTGCTCCTAAAATTGTCCGTGATGAGAGAATTAATTAAAAATCAAACAAGAAAGAAAGGAATTACTCTCTCCCTTGTCTGATTAGCAGCTCTGCTTTATTTCCGGGTTGTCAACTAGCTTCAATTAATTTATCAAGTATTATATTTGATAAAACAAGATCCTCTTCTTCAAGAGATGCATCTACATTTCCGGATGTCATTAATTATATCCAGTTTTAGCAAGCACTATTAGGGAAAAATAAAGAATCGGCTTAACTATGATTAAGTTTATGCTACTCTAGCTATCATCTTATGCATTTATTAATGCTCTTTTTAACAGAGATTTCTCTATGTTTTACAGCATAGGTTATATACTTGAAAATCAATATAGACAAACAAAGAAAATTTGGCTTGAAATTTCGAGTGATGCACAATTTCTTAACAACAACGTCTGAAAATTTTTCAGATCTGCTTTTGAGTGTATTTATTTCATGATTTACTTATTCCCGATAATGGATTCGTAGAATTTAGCAATTTTTTTCCTGTACGGAAAAATGCTTGCACTATTCAGCATAAACAGAATATCTTAATTTTAAGAATTGTGATAATCGCCAGTTTAATTTGGATTTGGAAAGCCATTATTGTAATAAAAATTCAGTTGCAAAGGCTGCTTATTCTACCAGGTATCTAAAAAGTGTGAATACACTTTCAAATTTCAATTATAAGTAAACTGTACTGTTGTTTGTAAAAAAATGCAACACCATGAAGGAATCATCAGAATTAAAAGAACTTTGCAGCAAATATCATTTATAGAAAGTTACGTAAAATAGTAAAGTTTCAGAGCCACCGCGCGTGCGCAGTGTCTTCTGAACTGATACTGAAAGCGTATAAATAGAGGGCTGCAGCGGGACGTTGAAAATGGTTAATGATTATTTGTTAGTGGCGAACCTTTAGTGAGACCTAAGTATGCCTCCACGAGAAATTCCGACATCTTACGGAGTTTGAACGGGGGAAGATTATCGGCCTTCGAGAAGGAGGATTTTCCTATCACACAATAGGAGCTCGTGTGCAATGGAACAGTTCCACAGTTTTGCGAGTTTGGAACCAATAGACCCACGAGCACCGAACAACTCGAAAAACTGGCAGTGAATGACGGAAAGTGACGTCAGCGCGCGGCGATCGACATCTGCTCCACATGGCGGTGAATGACCGTACAGCTACCTCCAGGCAGTTGGCAGCACGTTGATCTACTGCTACAGGTGTATTAAAGTAGGCTTCGTCAATTCGTCGACGTCTGCTGCTCCATGGATTACGTGCAAGGGTGCCTTTATACAGGATTTCTCTCACAGCAAACCATCGATGGCTGCGTCTGCAATGAGCTCATGAGCACAAAGCCTGGCAAGTTGATTGGCCCCAAATTGTCACTTCAGATGAATCACGCTTCAATTTGTGGGACCATGATGGCCGCATTCGTGTTAGACGCTATGTCGGTGAACGCTGCCCTCCAGAGTGCGTTATCGAATGATATAGTGGCCTAACACCCGGAGTTATGGTTTGGGGGTGCGATTTCGTATCATGGACGATCCAATTTGCTACGAATCGAGGGTAATCTCAATAGCAACAAAAGTACGTCCATAAAGTGCTACAGCCCGAAGTCGTTCCCTTCCTTCAAGGCATCCCTGGAGCTATCTTTCAGCAGGATAATGCACGCCGACGTGTTGCAAAGACTGTTCGAGATTTCTCTTCAGCCCAACTCATTTAACTTCTTCCTTGGCCTGCTTATTCGCCGGATATGTCGCCTATTGAGCACGTGTGGGATTTGGTTGATCGGCTTCTTGCTCGTGATCCGCGTCCTGCATCTTCAAAAAACGAACTTTTGCTGCGCATACAAGCAATATGGAATTCTCTTCCGCAAGCAAACATTCAAAATCTGTTTGACTCCATGCCATGTCGTATAGCAACACTTATTGCAACGCGTGGTGGCTACACTAAATACTGATTTCGGACACTTAATATTTTTTTTTTTTGCTTTGAAAATTGCGTCATTTATTTGTACTAATACAAGTCGCTTGTGCATTAAATTTTAATTTAATTCTGATGATTCCTTCATTGTGTTGCATTTTTTACGAACAGCAGTATATTAAAAATATTCACTTACGTCTTTTAGTGTTCCATAGTGAAAACAAGGTTTTTTTTTACAATGTTTTATTGCTCGATTTCAATGTGCGCGACATATCAAGTCTATACAAGTAACATCATTTCAGCTTCTGCTAGGCCTACCAGATTTTGTTTTAGACATTACGTTTTCTGTTTTTATAAATCTTCCATACCACTTATAAATTGTGGATCTTGAAGGTGGACTGACCGTGGTAGCCTAGTGGTCAAGTGGACTCGTGACCGGCGTGCCATGAGTTCGAGCCAAGTATTGCTGAAGACTCGTGTTGTAAGGATCTCATCAGTGCTCCTAAAGGTGTGGGAGGGTTGGAAGAAAGACTAATCATATTTCAAAAAACAATGTAATTTATTCACAATATTAACCATAACGCAATTTCAATCAATCAAGTCTAAGAGATTCACCCAATTAAGTATGAAGACAATCAACGAGGCAAGTGAGATATGAGAAGACTTAACACACTTAATCAAGGTACTACCTCTGATTTTTTAGTTATTTAATCTAGATTCAATCTCCAGTGACAGATCGTCACCCTAAGTAATTCAATTATCAAATATTAAATACCCGCGATTCACTATCGATTTGATTAATCACTGCTCCGCTAGCAATCTATCCTATCTCTCCATCTAACCTGAAAGTCTAGACTATATTAGTAGTCTTGATTTACATAATCATGTGTTCTTCGAGGAGGAGTTTAAAAAAATAATTTTTAATGACCAGATATTTCCTTAGAGGACTGTCAGTTGAAAGAGCGTAGATAGAGAACCGTCACAGCATGCAGAGGGGTCCGTATAGCACCATAAATCTAAATGTTATGAATTAAATGATACGAAATTTTTTTTGTACAAATAATCAAATGAGTTCAATTCAAGGGATGACCTTTTCTTTGTTGTAAATTGTCTTCATTTTTATTTATGAGTAAAGGTTGATTCAAAAATAATGTGACCAATTTCAGAGTATCATAAATTTTTATCAAATTAAGTTATTTACATGAGAAATTTTCAATGTGGTCTCCTTTAGCATCGTACACTTTTTCGCACATTTCGCACATTGTACATGTTTCGGCCAAGCCAAAAGGGCTTTTTGACTATTATTGGAGGTATTTTTCTAACTTTCTCCTTGGTTGCTTTTTGAAGCCTTTGGAGTGTCCTTATTTTACGTCAGTTTAATTGTTTTTTTAAGTGTCCCCATAAAAATTAATCACAATGAACACGATGGGGTTTTCCATTTCACAGGAGTAGGAAAATTTATTTTTTAATATTTCAGGGATTTTATAGTTGATTTTGCAGTACGGACTTGGTGCAAAATCTTGGTGAAAATAAAGATTCCCTGAAGGTAAAGAAGTTTTCTTTTTTTGATCAAGTGTTTCAAAACTTTATTCGCATAGTATTTAGCACCAATTTTAGTCTTCGGTTCAACAAAAAATGGATTTATTAAGCATTGAGAGGACATTCTCACCCATATCATAACACCTGACGACCAACTTGCTTTCTGCAAAACAGCTGCATCTTTGTGACGTTTTTTGCGTGAAATATATTGTATTTTCGTTTTTTCCAGTTGTGAATGACAGATGAAACAGTGCTACATTCGAAGTTATCTATGCTTTGTATCTACCTTTGCGTAACATTAAATACAGTGCCCAAGAACATTTTTCCCTCGGGTTTCAATGGTCTTAACAGACATTTGAAGACAGACTGATTTATTCCCTTTTTTATAGACAATTTTCTTCATCTGACAACAAATTGTCGATTGCGATACCTGTAGTTTCTTTGCTAAAGTTCTTTGAGGCAGAGGATTTTCTACAGCGGTAAGTCTTTTTAGCTTTTTTTTTCTTCCTTTTCCCCAAGGACTTCCTTTAGTCCACATTTTTTTCTTGTAGCTTATGATTGCCAGCCATGTTTTATTTCTTTTTAATGTTTAGATATTAATCCATTAGCAAAATGCCTTTTCTGATTTTTAAAAGCTTTATTTGTAACTGAATTTGAGCAAACATCCTTCAAAAGCTTTAAAATTTCATTTCAGGTTTAAAGAACTTAATTTTGGACCCATAATTTACTTCCGCTTATAAAAATAGTGTGATTGGCAATTTTTAAATGTTTTATTTTTAAAATATAACTGGCTGCAAGCGATAAAAATTTACCATTCATAGTTATATATTTTTAAAGTGGCACACTACTTTTGAATCAACCGATAAATATGTATAAATTGTACATTTTGAAGATTCATTTATGTTCCAACTATTTATTTGGAGCTACAAAGTTTTAAAAGCAATCACAGTTACAAAAAAGTTTATTTTCTAAAATAGGTTAAAGTTTACCAAGTAATGATATATTGATTTGAAGTTGAGTTATGATATATTGCGTAATAGCTGTTTTAAAGTATTTTTATGTACAGATTTATCAACAAAAAATTATATTTCTTTAAATTAGCATATGATTTACAATTAAATTTAAGTTTTAAGATTTATTCAACTCCGTAAAGTTGTTTTTTTAAATGTTTTAAAAAATTACTCCGAAGGTAAGATAGCACCTTAATACCTTTCTTGACTCAGAAAAAGCTACATGAACAATCAAAAATTGAATTATGCATTCCATTCCTTTTTGCATGTCATACACGGAAAAGATTGCAGCTTAGAACACGCACGTTCATTTGCTTATTCTACAATCAGGAATTCTACTTCTTGATTTGCATGATTTTTTATAAATATCCATCTTGTGTATCGTGCATACAGTCCTTGAGTGTAGCACCATGACGTTAGTAGAGAGCAGGTGTTGAGAATTGAAGCATACAAATGACTGTTAATTCTTATTTATAAAGTAAAGTTTTATAGGTGAACGGAAAAGGAAAAAAACTAGAGATCTTTACGTTTTCGAATTCCGCGCAAAATCAATGTACTTTTATGCACACAAGGAGTGGGTGCGTTTGTTTCTGTACTAAGACATCTGTTCTACACAACGTGCTGTTCACGTGATGGCACAGCTGAGTGAAGCTTCATGACCACATAGCTGATTCGTCGATTTACTGCTTAATCTTTCTGTAGTTCTCGCATTGGTAAACACAGATTTCACTACAGTGAATTCTAATTGCCAGTTGTTCGATGTTTGTATGTTTAACATTCTTTATGAATCAGGAAATTGAGAGTTCCTTATTGCCCACACTTGTGAAGGGTACGTTGCGGTCCGATTAATAGCTGACAAAGCATGCTTTTGTGATGCTTGTTTCTTTACTCTATATATAATTCACTGGTTATTCTGAATAACTATTGATAGTACAAAGCAGGGCGTTAACTGTATAAAAGGTCTTGAGCAGGTGACTTTAAACTATCACTATTGTTCAGAACCTTGTGGAGAAAAGGAGCATTATTTCGATGAACTTTTAGATTACATCCCAAACAGACCCCAAATACAAACAAAAAAAAAGATGCAAATATTGGTTATGATTATAATCACTCATTTTAATTAGTTAATTTTACTTATCTTTTCCATAAGCAATTCTGGGTGTTTTAAAATGTTATTTTAAATTTCTAGCATGATTTTTTTTTGAAATTTTTTGGAATTTGTTATCATTTATAGCATTTACAATGTTTTGACAATCTTCATCTCTGGAATTCTTGAAAATAATTGTGCTTGATAAACAAATGCTGCAACTTAGAAAATCTGAGGGGCATTGTAAGTCATTCGACAACAGAGGTTATACTTTGTGATCGTATATTTTCTAAACAAAAACATATAGAGATGAAAATAATACTTAAAGCTTATTAAACAGATTGGTCAGATGGATGGGCCGTGAATATTCCGAGTGGGACTCAAAAAAAACCCCAGAGTTATTGCGATTTTAAAACATTTAAAATAGTTAAATAAAATTTTTGTGGGACACCCAGCAACTGAAAACCCAGCCTGTTTGTAGAGAAAAAGGAGACAAATCGAACACAGCAGCTCCTGGCCTGTAGGAGGAAATGGGGGGGGGGGGGTAGGACAGAAAAAAATTACGAAGCTAACTCCGGGGGGGGGGCATCAATGTCGAGAACGAACATAAATAACTCCGAACTAAGCGAAGATTAGGGGATTTCCCAAGTATCATCAACCCATCTCACTTATTCGTGACGTCACCAAACCTTCAAACCCCATAGGATTAACATGGGTTTTAATTTTAGGACGAAGCCCCTCTTCTGGCTCACTACCATTGAACAAATTAGACAAAAAGATGTAGTTCGACGAGGAGAACCTACGGTTCGAGTTTCAAAGCAGAGACTCAAAATTCCTCGGAGAGATGACGATTTTAAAAATTTAAAATACTTTAAAAACGTGAAATGGGGGGGGGGTGGAGGAAATAGAATTATTGCAATAAAGTTATATCTGCAGAAAGCTCATAGGGTTATCTGTCGAATCAGGTAGACACAGATGACCAAGGTGGCCTAGGTTTCGAGATATAAGGAAATAGCCCTGTAGGGGAGAGCACCTGAGGAGGTCGATTTCTCGTATATCTCACGATATGACGTAATACTATCGAACCTCCAAATATCAAGACCCTAGCTTTGTTCCAAAGGGGGCAAAATTTTTACCCAACCCCATAGGACTAACATGGGAACCGGATATTTTAGTGCTTGTACCTCCCTAGGCTTTACCAAAAGAGGGCTAAGTAGATAAAAGATGGGTTTCGCCGAGGGGAACCTGTGGCTCAAATCACAAAGCAGAGACTGAAACACATTTCAAGATATTACAGATTTTAAAAAGTTAAGAGAGAGAGAAGTTTTAAAAGTTTAAAACGTTTGAAATGAAATACAAGGAATGAACCTACGAGCAAGAAATTTGGTGAGAATATACAATGGATGCAGAGCGATCGAATGAGCTAGGTCCGACTGCCTGAGAGGCTCAGTTGTCGAGCTATTGGAAAAATGCTGTCTAGGGGGAGGCACCTGGGGGAGGGGTCGAGTCCTTGTACTTCCTAACTAAACAAGTAGTACTATCGATACCCTATGCCATCAAAAAATGCACCATAGGATTAACATGGGATTGATATTTTTAGTGTGCAAGCCCTCCCGTGCCCAAAGCAGTCATCATTAGTAAAGAAACTATGAAGGGGAAGTTGACAGGCCAAGTTGATTGACGCCACCACGCGCTCTTATTAGTCAAATCAAATAGCACGCGCTTCTCCGGTTTCCTGTTACACATTTCCGTCCCTTTTCACGAAATCACTACCACAAAATAACCAGCAACCGAGAAGAAAGATATTACACATCAAAAAATTATTTAAAAAAAAACAAATTCCGCCTCTATTATTTAGATTTTATTGCAAATCTTTCTTGAAAAAAAAGGCAATATTATTAGTAATAAATGTACAAATTTTGTTTTCCAACAAATATTTCATATTAACGGCTAATACATCACACAGCCATTATAATTAGTATTAGAATTCAATTTAAAAACATAAACATCCATACGTATGCACGCACATACGTATATCTTTGAATGTATAAAGGAAAAAAAAAGACTTGCTCAGACTCATCAGGAGATCTCAAAAAACTATTAGATCTATTGACTTGAACAAGGCACGCATGTTTCTTCTGTTGAGTACAGATCCGCTAAGAACGAGGTTTGAGGAGAAATAAACTCCCAGGGTTTTTGAGGAGTTAAAGAAGAGTCATGGACGATATATTTCCCGTTTTTGAACTATTAGAACTACAAACTTCAAAATGAACAAACATTTTTCTTTTTGTTCAGTCAAGTAAGAATGGGTTTTGAGAGAGTCGACCCTTAATGGGGTTGAGAGGCGTTTTAGATATAAAAAATACGATTTCGAACCACAGACTTAGATTACAATAAATATCCGCTAGGAATGGGTTCGGTGAAAATCGACTGTGGGGGGGGGAGGTTCCCCGGGGATTACTAGAGCTTCATAGTTAAATAAATTATAGTTTGAAAGAAAAAAAAACTAAAAACACGCTTTTTTGGTGAATCGAACTAAAAAATAAAAATAATTATTCTTAATATAAGATTAAAATGATTAACGAGAAAATTAATGTCATTGAGGTAAAAAAGTGGAATGCTCTATATTAATTGTTATAATTTCTTACTAGCTCTATTCCTAAATGCTGATTTAGTGTAAAAATGTAGTACAAAGCACCCCACGTTTTTACCACAATGATGTTAATTTTCTCGTTAATCATTTTATTTTTTATTAAGAATTTTTTCTTTTCTTTTTAGTTCGCTCACTATAAAAGCGTGTTTTTTTAGTGTTTTTTAAACTATAGTTTATTTTTTTTTTTAGTTCGATCTACTATAAAAGCATGTTTTTATATTTTTTTAAACTATCATTTATTCATTGTTGAGTGTATCCTTGAGTTTGAAATTTGGAGCCGGAATTACGTGGCTGCTGGAATTAGTCTCGCTCATCAATGGATGTTCTGAAGGGTGTTTATTCTCTCCGTTTACGGGGCCTCGGATGAATCCCGTATTGTTATATTTCAAAGATTCCGTCTCTATAGATACAGGTCAAACTAATAAATGTGTTTTAAGAAGAAATATTAAGTGCCAATCGCGCATTATCACCTTTAAACGTATTGCTATAATGTTAATTCGTATCATCACTTCTAAACGTATTGTTTTATAAAAAATTTTAGGTGTTAGAAAATATTTTTTTTCACATGCACTGGTCTTTTTTTTTATTTCCATTTTCAGAAAAACTGACATATGGTAAGCAATTGCTGACGCACCCACCTTTCCCTTTCTCATATAAAAAACACTTTTTTGTTTTATTTTTATTAACCACAACCGCTTCTAGGGTTGCACCTTAATCTTTTAGTCACTAAATCTGGAATTAGTCGCCAAATCGGGAAATGGTTTATGGAATTAGTCACCGAATCTGAAAATGGTATATGCAATAAGTCGCCAAATCTGTAAGTGGTGCATGGAATTAGTCACCAAATCTGGAAATTGTTATTCCTAATGATCCTGATCAGGGCAATAGAACAAAACTGTGAAATTATTGTATTGTCATCGGTCCTTGACAAGTGTTCAAAATTTCGAATTAATCGGACCTTTTAAAGTGGGTAAAAATTGAGTTCAAAGATTTTGTTACATACAAGTGAAACTTATGAAAGAGTGTTAAAAAAATCCTGTGTTTGAACTATTAAACCTGCAAAGTTGAAATTTGGCAAACATGTTTCCTAAGTTGAGTAGAGATCTGGTAAGGACGGATTTCATGAAAATAGATTTTCAAAGGGGTTGTTAGGAGTTACGAGGGCGTTATAATTAAATAAAAAAAGTCCCGTTTTTGAACTATTATTTACCAAGCGTATTTCTTTGCTGAGTACAGAACCGATAAAAATGGGTTTTGTGAAAACTATTCTGAATGGAGAGGCTATAGGGAGGAGTCAAGTATTATTATACTTCCGATTTCAAAATCCATGTCCTGTCTTCTTTTTTTTTAATCAAGAGGTGGGGACTATATGAATGTTTTATAATATAATCGAAAGCTTAATGCTATGACTTAAATATCTATTGCTGTAAACAATATACATGATCATACAAAGAAAGTTATGAAACCCCACCACGTGAAGCTTATATATATTTAGACCTTTTCATGTGCATGGAGTTTGTAAGAGTCTTGAGTACTAATTTAGATGGTATCAATCATTCTTCAATTTTAAGATCTTAAGAAGCTCTTGGG
>BMAO01005129.1:0-263049 GCA_019973975.1 Trichonephila clavata | reverse complement strand
GCAAATTTTTGATTTGTGTTGATTTTTAATTTTATATTTTTGGTATTTTTGTTTGTACTTCAAAATTTTAAGAATTATCTAAATTTTAAGTTTATATGATTCTCAGATCGGGCTTTAAAATGGAAACTAATAATCAACCCAATTTAGCTGTAAATAGTAATACAAATCAAATTCCCAGTGAACCCTTTTTAATTGCATTTGACTCCGAAAATGGAATGAGAATAGAAGCATGGTTAGAGTATTTTAATAATGCCTGCAAAATTAGTAATAAAGACAATGATTGGAAAATGCTTAATATCTCTAAATACCTTAAAGGTTCTGCTCTAACCCATTATGTTAATTCTTGCCTTAATATTTCTAATTTTGATGATCTGTGCAATATCCTTATTGAAAATTTCTTAAAACCGAACATAGTAAATTTGTCAGATTTTTCTCAACACCAGCTAAGAAATAATTTAGATGAATATTTTCACCAGAAACTAAATTGTGGTAGACAATTAGGTCTATCACCCCAACTCATTTTGGAAGGACTGACTGATGGAATGTCCACCAATATTAAACAATTAATGACCATTAACCCTCCCACCTCACCTACAGAATGGCTCAAGGTAGCTACCCGCCTAATGAAAATACAAGCAACTAAACCAGAACCAAATAGTTATAGACCAACACAAAATGCTTGCAGACCTCCAAATAACTCTTTTAGACCAAATTTTCAAAATTTTAACAGAATGCGTCCCCAACATCTCCCAAATCATCAGGCTCACAATTTTGTCAATCGATGATTTAGACCCAACCACCACACACATTTTCAAAATGGAATGCCACCAACACCATGTAGTTTTTGTACTCGACAAGGCATTCTCAATGCTTACCATTGGAAGCAGAAATGTCCATTTAATCAAACCGAATTAAGACAAACCCCATGTAATTGTGACTCATCGTTGGCTACTAACACTGCTTCTCAGAGCTCGGGGAACCCTGTTGGTAATCAACAAATCCCAAACCAGAGACAACAACCTTCTACGGAGGCCCCTGGCCCAGCATATTTACAATTAAAAGTGTCCGGACACGTCTCACCATTGCCAAGCCTAGCTAACTTGAACAATTTACCTTTTACAGGAAAAAATAATGTAAATATTGTTATTGACACTGGATCCACCTTATCTTTAATTTCTGCAGATATTGTAAATAAACTTAAACTAACAAAACAAAGAACTAGGCCTATATATATTAATCAAGCCCATGGCAATTTTCAATTAAATCAACTATGCAAAACTTTCCTAAGAATAGGACAAATTGAACGAAATATAAATCTGTATATTATTAATAGTAGTTTACCTTATATTATCCTAGGACTACCAGAGTGTAGCCAATATAAATTTATGATTGATTGTGAACATAACCAATTGTTACAAAATGGACAAATTATTGTAAATAACTTTAGCAAAATCAACAAACAAATGTCTTTACACATACAGGAAAATGTAAACAAACCTAAACCTAATCAGGAAGATTTAGTCAGTACCTCAGAGGAAATTTTTTCACCTCTGATTGTCAAAGAACTATCTCCTAACCTGGTGCAACTTATTTCAGAATACTCCCATGTTTTTTCAAAAAATAAATATGATGTAGGTAAAATAAGAATGGAACCCCCTAGAATTAATTTAACATCAGATCTCCCAATTTCTCAGAGAGCATACAGAACATCAGCTACTTCAGAAGCTGAGATTAATAAACAAATTCAAAATTTACTAGCTGCAGGTTTAATTAAGGAATCAACTAGTAGTTATTCTTCCCCTGTTACTTTGGCTTATAAAAGAGATGAAAAAACAAAAAACAAGACTATGCATTGACTACAGAAAACTGAATGCAATTTGTAAAACAGATGCAGAATCCTTACCTCGAATAGACTCCCTGCTAGATAAATTAAATAATGCTAAAATTTTTTCTACTCTTGACCTTGCAAGTGGTTACTGGCACATTCCTCTTCACGATAAAGATAAAGAAAAATTAGCTTTTATTACAACTGAAGGTTTATATGAATTTCAAGTTCTCCCTTTGGTTTTCGAAATGCCCCTGCAATTTTTAATCGCATTATTCGTAAAATTCTAACTAAACATAAATGTTCAAATTTTTTCCTGTTTACATCTCAGTATTCTGTTTCAGTTTTTGGAGAAGTGTGTACTCTTGGATGGAAACAGGGAATAGTTTCATTTAAATTCCCCTTCCTTAATAGTCTAATATACTGAGATTATTAAGTTTACTTTTAGACAAAGTCTATTATTTTATTTTGAAACAAACTTAGATGTTCCTTTGATGTTTGTCCTTGATGGTATTTTATACTACAATTATGTTTTTGAATCTTATTTTTGTTTACATTCCATTTCAAGTGTTTATTTCTTTTATTTTTGATATAGTGTACTTTTATGATGCAACGTTTATAGTGGTAACCAGTATTACTTCAACCACTCAAGAAAAAGTGAACATTTTGAACTTTGATACAATTTGAACTTCCATGCATTTTGAACTTTGCTACATTTTGAATTTTATTACATTTCTGAATTTAATACACTTTGAATTTTAATACAAGGTTAATTGAAGGTTATTTATGGGTACCCATATTTTACAGTTATATTAGTGTATATTTGTTATCACATTTTATTTCTGTGTTGGAGTTTTTATGTCTGCTGGTTGGTGTGAAGGAAAATTTTTAATAATAATATTTAATTTAAAGTTTAATATCTCTGTAAGGTACTTGTGTGTGTCAAGGGCCCTGGCGCATACACGCGTCTTACGGAGGGGGGAAAAATGTAATGACTTCTTCTAATTCTCCTTAACTGTACCCCGTGAAATTATTTTCTAGTTCTTTCGCCTCTGACTGTTATAATCTTAATCTAATTGCTCCCGCTCATTTGCAGCCAATCACGACTCCTGTTATAAAAGAGTCGTACGACCTTCACCGCCACTATAAAGCTCTGAACACACGGTTACACGCGCTTTTTTCGCTTCTTCGCTTTTTGTCATCATGTAGTCTGCCGCATCTAGTGTTTGCGTATTTTGTGTGTTTATTTGTGATTACGTACATCTATGTGTCGTCCTTGTCTTGCGTAAATGTTTTCAAGATGAATAATAAAAATTTTAATTAACCACAAGAATGCCATTGCAAGCTCCATTCAAAAATTCCATCATTACTACATCGTCTTATTACATATATATATATAAATATTTATTAGTTTTTACAAATGATGTGATTAAATATTATTGAACCAACAAAGGTGCCTGACTTTTATTTAAAATTACATATATTTATATACATACATACATTTATTGTAAAAAGTAAACTTTTTTTAATCTTATATTTCAAATAATTTTTCTAAGTTCTAATCTTTGTGTTACTTTAAAACCTGTAATAAAAATTTTAATACAAAAAGTTTGATTTTTTTTCAGACTATGCACTTTGCACAATGAAATATCATAATTTGCATCCAATTTGTCATTATAATAACTAAGTATAGCAGTTTTAAAATAAATTCGTAGGAAAAGCCTAACATAGTATGAGGAATATAGAATGGTATATATATTTTTTAATTGGTAAAGTATATAATTTTAAAAATGTAGATTTTTAAATAGTTATATTCACACACACACACCATTCTAAGATGAAAAAAATATAAACATGTTTGTAACGCATGGAATGAAAAATTGTTATATATTGAATGATAAATTATATTAATTTAATCAATAGATAAATATATCAGAAATATGCTATTATTTCTCTTCAATAGTTTACCAAACAGCGAATTAATAAATGTACTAAAATTATATGTTCACTGAATTATTTACTACAATCTTTAAAGGACAGTATATGCAATTCTCCAAATTATTATTTTTTAAAATAAAATTATCTTACCAGAATACTTCTTATGGTTTCAAATTTAAATGTGAGAACTTGAGATGAAAGACCTTTAAAATATACATATAATGCATTGTTTTCACTACCTGAAAGCAATAAATTTTTTTAAAAAAAATTAGCAATTTCCAGGGGAGGGGGGATTACACTGAAATCAAAATTAAAATTATACAATATGAATTTGAAAACCATTGCACACATTTTCATCAGTTATTATTTTAGTAGGTTGATTTAAATTATTTAAGCACTATATATAAAATGAGATTGAAAAATTAATTAAAAAAAAGATTTTAATCACTAATAAAAATTTTAAAACATGATCAACAAAATAAAAACAACAAAAAGAATCTAAAACTGAGCAATAAAACAACACTAATATTTAATTATTATGCATGCAATAAAAAGATTTTTCTAATACATAATTATCTTAAATTTAAGACCCTTTTAGAAGTGTGTTAAAAATAAAAATATATAATACTGTATGAAATAAAATACGCATTACTTACTATTAATAATTAAAAAATCATAGCAGAATATGTGCAAAAAAAAGGTACTCTAATAACTTTAATATCTATCATCAAAGATGAACAAAGTTTTTAATAGCTCAAAAGGAACTAAATAATGTATTCAATAATCTGTTCATTATTAAAATTTGTTGGAATGTAATCAATTTAAGATTATTCAATGAATTTCAGTATTGTTTTTTGTTATTTATGTATATCAATATTTTTATTTAACAGTCATGCTATTGCATGCTATGTCTATTTGCATTTAATTTATTTGTTTACTTGAATAGAGTGGCATTCGAATATCTATACAATTTCAAATATCTGCATTGGTTGTACATTAAAATATCTGGCATAAGTTTTTCTGCATTTGCTAGATGCGTTATTTGAATCTCAGAATGAAGATAAGATATATTGAAATTCAATTCTTGGGTTTATGGAACTTTGATATTTTGAATGCTGCTCTATTCATTAATAAACATGAGCATGTTTCAGACTGTCATAGTTTCTCACTATCTTTTTATACAATATTTGAATAAATCACTGAAAATGTTGAAATTTGTGTTCGAAATCTTTTGTTTACAGATTCTTCTCTTAAATTCCTTAGATGAAAATTATATCTCGATTTCATGCATAAAATCTTAATTTGATTAAGGTTTATATTTTACCACAAAACTGATCACCTCATTAAAGAATCCTTTTTCTTTCAGAATGAAATGACCTAAATTAACTCAAGTTCTAAATTTTGTTTTTTTAAAATCCAATCATTGATTTTAAAAATAATCAAAAACATTAGGGGACTATATAATACATTTTCCCCTTGACTACAATATTTTATCGGCATTTAATGTTGAATAATAAGTGGATTGAAGCTCAAATATTACAAAAGTATGGCATTTTAAGAATCCACAATTTCCAACCACAAGTTTGACTATGAATGTTTCCAGACCCTGGAGAGGAAATGTATGAAATTTTTAATTTAGATGTTTTATGACACAAAGAATATAAATATATAAAAATTTTGATGAGTTACAAATCACAATTTTCCTAAACCTGTTTTAAAATTTATATTCTTAATAATATATAGCACCTCTTCTCATACTTTAAAAATTTAATTTTTTTAGAATCAAGAAAGAATAAAAAAAAAAAGTTTTGTGTAAAAAGTTTCAAAGATAAAACATTTACATGAAATGTTTGAGAGACATTGGGTTCTATTTTTAAACCTCCACAACTCAGAAACTTCCAAAAAGAATTTGATTTTACATCAAGATAAGGAATGAAAAAAAGGAAGGGAAAAAATGACATTCGCCATGAGAACTTTTAAAAGAAATTAATTATGTTAATTTTATTAACTCATTAATATCAAACTAAAGTTCTCTTTGACCTATTAAGAATTATATCAATTTTGTACAGCAGTGATGAGAATAGAAAAAGTTAAGGGACTCTTCCTCTTTTTTTTTGTTTTGATAACTGTACAAGCAAGTATTAGGAAAAATTAAGGTACACAAAAATATATAGTTAATTCTAATAATTAATAATAACAATTACTTCAGCTCATATAATATGCATTTAAACTGAAAATTAAAAACTGAAAAAACATAAAAAGTTTTAATGTAACTCACCACAAGCAATAAAATCCCCATCAGTTGCAAGACCTACAAAATTCTTTTCATTTAAATGCCCTTTGAAAGATCTCAAACTGCAAGAATGCCCTACATTCCAAAGTTTTAGTTGACTGTCTGTAGATCTAAAGGGATGAGAAAAAAGTATTATTCAGAATGGTTTTAAAAAAATCCAAATACTATTAAAAATATACAGTTTTAATGTTATTTAAAACTATATATTTATGATCTTTCACAAGATGCAAAATACTTTCCAATTTTATTTAGAAATAAATAATTAAGTATAAAATAATACAATAAATTTTTTTAAAAACTGCATATACTTCAGTCATTCAAAGCCAAATTTCCTACAGTATATAAGCGCTGTTTACCATATCATCACAATTAGTAGCCTAAATTTACTGAATTATGATGAATCTCTAAAATTCAAAAAGTTTTAGATGAAATCTGAAATTTATTTTGCCTAATACGGATCGTTGGAGAACATAATTAATGAGAGAGTTTTTGTCTGTGCTAGTACAGCCAAAGATGGTTATTAAGAGGTGAGAAATTACAAAGTACGAATCAGTAAAGAATCAAAAAGTAGCTCCAGTAGTTTCTACCATGCAGACTAGCTTTGTTGAGCCTGTTGGAGACAATATAAAACACACCAAGAAAAATTAAATTAGTCTCCTTTTGTTGTTGATTGTTAAGCAACAACAAAAGGAGACTAATCAAAGCAGATATGAAACAGTTCATGAGTCAAATAATATGAATTACAAATTGATGAATCTCAACAGACCTTTTCAAAATTTTTATTTTCTGAAGAAAGTTACATTCTTTTTAATTTGAAGTATTTGTGCAGTATAAGGATTTTGACCTGAAAGATAATTTTCAAGGGGCAATAAAAGAATTAAACCAACAAGTTTGATCTCAAAAGCATGATATAATTATTTAAATAACAGATTGAAACATTACTCTTTACTTGAAAGTAAACCCAAAAGCAGTGCACTTTTAACTACAACAGTAAAAATACTCCTCTTTGATAAAACATGTGTTGTTTTTAAACTACTATGTTGTAATGTTTTATAATTGATTTTTGGAAGAAAATTGACCATTTCTAGCTGGTACCATATTATTAAACCAAATTAGACAGTTTTAGAATTAATCAGTTTTGATGATTGATCCATATTTCATCACTTGTTAATTATAAAAAAAATCTTTTTTTTTAATTACAATTTTTTGTTAAAACGGTTTACTACACAGCTGACAGTAGTCACATAACTATTTTTGTCACAGCAGTTAATGGATAAATTTGTAACCTTTTTGTCGTTAAACTCTTAATTGCCTCTGAAATATCAAGCAGTTTGCTCTGAAGCATCCCTGTATTTCTTACAAGTGTGGTGAGCTAGTAAAATAAGAAGAAATTGCAAAAATGTTTATTGTTACCAAGAAAAATAATTAAAATGCTGAATATTTTTAAAAACAAGAGTTGATACTTAGCTTTCATGTGATATATCCTAATACAGAATATTTTAAAAAATAAGGGTTAGTATTAAGATTATAGTAGCATTTCATGATATGAGCAATTCTACAATAGGATTCCAAAATGTGTTAACATGTCTCAAGGTCATTCATATGTGTGTCCACGGCAATGAATCCTGAAATGCAATGAGAACCAGAAACTAATAATTACAAATTAGCGAGTGAATATTGCGTTCCAGGCCAGTTTGCAAAAAACAGTTTTCGTCTGGTAATATCTTTTGTTTAGAGTTTAACAGATAATTCATAAAAACAATACTTCATGCATATTTATATGGATAGTTGTGACTTTAAAAGGTATGTATTTTGTAATGATGTATAAATGTATATGCTCATAGCACTTACACAACAACTATATGGGGAACAGATATATGCCTGTGGCAGTTAAGAGTTTCAATTTGTAATTTCTTTCATTAAGCTTCCAAATGAATTTACTTATGTTACATTATCTCATATGTGAGTGAAAATTTCTATTTATTTCTAACTTGTAATTAATATGAAAAATATGCTACATTTAAAGTTAATATTTTTCTAAATATAATATACTGTAAAATCCAGTATATAACACACACCAATACTTTCAAGCAACAATTTTTAATTTTTAGGTAAATTCGCCATATAAGATGAAATCCCCTTTTTTATGAAGAAACCTGAAATGTATGTATGTACTCTTATGTTTTGAAGTCATTTATTCAAGGTATTATCCCAGATTTTCTAAAAAATAATATATTTCTAGAATTTTAACTCTTGAAGCTCATAAGGTATGTAGCTTCTTTAAAATAATAAATATTTTGATATACATAGAAGTATATTTTTCTTTTTCTTATTTTTAAAGTTATAATTTTTTATACTCTGCATATAATGGGCATTCATAAACTTTGATCTTATTTTTTGTGTTAAAAGTGTGTGTTATACACCAGATTTTATGGTGTGCGCCTATATATGTTTGAATTTTGATATATGGTATTTTGGTCTATTATAGATCTTGCTATTTTGTAGCTTATGCTGACGGTCAAACCTTTTTTATCTAATAGGTTAAATTTTGACTATTTTATTTTCTTCAATTAAACTTTTCTCCTTTCTTTTTCAATTGTATATGTAAATCCAGTCTTTTTGTATACTTATTGTGTAATCTTTTTATGTTAATATGGTTTTTGGAGTTCTTATTTTGAAATTAGAATATTAATGCTTATATATTACTCTGGGGATGATTTAATTTTAGCTTCTAAGATTGTATTGATAAGTGTTAATCTGTTATTGATTTGTTATACATTTATAATGATGGTTGTAAATATGTAAAAAATATGATATGTATATACTTATTATTTCATTTGTAAATATTTTCTATGATATGTGTATTCTTAGTTATATTAATCCAAGTACTATTTGATATATAATCCAGTTTTCCATTTCAATTTTTATATTTCAATTCAATTACATATGTTAAAATATGTTTTTTTTTTGTAGTTCCTCTTAGTTTTTTAAATTATAATTATTAATTTATGTAAACATATGGAAATGCATTATTTGGTATATTTTTAGATATTCAATTAAAACTATAGTGAATGTTTGCTATAGATATTAAGGTCTAATTTCTAGATACTTAAAAAAATTCTTTACAAATATGAATAAATTTAAATTTCAAAATTTCGAGACTGGCAACTAGGTTTAATAACATTATTTGGTCTTTGCTTGGTGGTACATTATAATGGTATATGTAGCATCGATAGAAAGTAACCATTAAAACTGTTATATTGCTATATTAGTAGGCTACTCAGTTAGTTTATAAGTTTTTGTTAGCAATTTGTATTCTCATACATGTTAGTTATTCACATCTGTTAGGCTAGTTTTTTAACAGATTAATTAAATTAGAGAAGATGAATACAGTAAATCATGACAAGATATTGAAAAATGTAGTTGATTGTAGAGATTCAACTAGACGATATTTTACCAGAGTATTCTGGAATAAGGATTACTTAAAGAATGCTAAAAAAGATTTTATGCCTTGCAACAATATTTCTATTAACTCTAATGATATTAAAAGCAGTAAATATTTCTCAAGTAAACATCAAAATAGTAAATTTTGCAATAAAAAATTCACTTTTACAAAAGATGTGGGGACAATAGATGTAAAACTTGTAAAATGATAAATAATGATCAAATCAAAGATAATTCTAAATTTACCTTCTGTAAGACATTTAACTGTATTTACTCATTGACATGTAAACTATGCCATTTTAAATATATTGGACAGACATGTAATAAAATTAATATTAGAATTAATCAACATAGGTCAAATACTAAAAACTTTAATAGTACAAAAAAATTCAAATAAAATAGAAATAAGACACTTCCATACACATGGTTTTGAAAATGTTGTACTCAATATTATTAAAGTAGTCCCTAATGTTAAAGAAAGACTATGGTGGGAAAATTTCTACATTAAGTATTATAATACAATTTATCCTTATAGACTAAATGTATTATATCAAGGAAAAAATATTCTAAATGCTATTAAACAAAATTCTCAAGATTATTTTTACAATAATGAAATCAAAAAGACTAATAAAAAACTAGAGGGAATAGGACTAAAAGGTTAAGCAGAGACGAAAATGTTATTTCAAAAAGTATTAGTGATATATGTAATAGTTTCAAGAACAATTTTAACATAAAGCACATTAAATCTTTCATATTTGGATTAAGCAAGACAGAAATATGTATTCAGGAAAATATACTAAATTCATATAAAATTATAGATACTCATGCTTTACATATCATAAGAGACATTCACAAATTTCTGAAGCATAAACATAAAACAAAAGTCAATGTAAATAAAAAAATATCAAACAGAATATTGTACATTATTATATATGAATAAATCTTATGATAATGTTAATTTTTCTAGCATTTCAAAAAACACATGTCAACTTTCCCAATCCAAAATATCACTATTAAAAAATGGCTTTTAAATATAATAAAAAAATAGGTAGATCAATTTTTAACTATTAATGTACCTATAAAGCAAGAAAATTAAAATGTAATTGTAATGAATTTAAGGAATTCAAAGATAATTATCACTAGCATGTTATTACTGGTGACCTCAATATTGTAAAAGACAATAATCTTAGAAATATAATGAATAAAGGTACTGGTTTTAGACTTATGATTTCCAATAACAAAATTATCAAAAATCAGTTATATAATGATATTGAGCAATTCATTTACAAAATTGCTATTAAATATAGTATGCCTATAGAGGCATTCACAGAGTTTAAATGTAACATTACACAACAGATTAATAAATATAACTTTAGTACAGATAATAACATCTTTTTTAATGATATTAAAAATCAGATTAAAAAATTACAAAATAAATTTATTATAGTTTATATTGATAAAGTGCCTGGAAATTTTGCCTTCATTTGTAAATACTATTATAGTTTAATGCTCAACAAACATTTTGAAAATAATACAGCTTTTATTAGGTCATCAATTTCTGATAGAGAAATAAATAATCGAATTTTGGCTTTTCATAAACAATTAAAAATACAAATTAATAATAATTTTAAATTTCCACATGTATTTCTTACTCCTAAATTTCATAAAAATCCAGTAAAGTTTAGAACAGTTACTAATGGTTTTAATACATATATCAGCAAATCAGGCAAAATTCTACATGAAATGTTACAAGATACAATAAATAATCTAAAAATTTCAGCCATTCTTAAAAATAGTACAGAACTTATTGCACAAATTAAAGATAAAAAAATATTTTCAGTATTTAGTTTAGATTTTGAAGATCTTTTTAACTCAATTAATATTGATGATATGATAAAAACACTAGTAAAATTACATAAAGATAATTTGTTTAAAAATGTCAAATATGATAGATTTGGTTCTCTACTTAGGTTAGTTCTAAAAGAGAATTATGTTTATCATAATGGTAATTATTATCAACAGATTAAGGGTCTACCACAAGGTGGCCCAGCTAGCAATTGTCTTGCCAATTTATATTTACATTATTTTGAAAATAGTTTCACAGACAACTTAGAATTTTATTTTTTTCGTTATATAGATGATATAATCATTTTTGGCAAGCAAGACAACTTTATACCTAATATTAATTTTTATCCACAATATCTTAATTTAATACAGACAAATAGTAACAGTTACGAAGCAAATTTTCTTGGTATAGAAATTAAATTAAAAGATTATAAAATAGTTACTAATATTTATGATAAACGAGAAGACTTTAATTTCAATATTATAAAAGTACCGCATTGGGAGAGTAATGTGCATGTATCTATATTCAGAAATATTGTTCTTAATTACACACTACGCAATAAATTTCTAGTTTCTAATAAATCAGAAAAAATAAAAAATTATAAACATTTTACTAGATACTGTTTAATTCAAAACTACCCTATTAATTTTATTAATAGATATTTAAATAATGAAATTCTAAATAGTAAGGATTAAATTTCCATAGTTTTAAAAGGTTTATATTATAGATTTATTATTCTTCCTAGATAGTTTTAAATACCCTCCAGTTTCTAGTTTTAGATAAAATTACTTTTTTAAAATTTATTATAACTTTTAAATTATATTATCTTAAGAGTCTCTAAGGTAATGGTAGTATGTTTACAATTCTTATTTTATTATTTCTATTCTTTTCATACTTTTGCTAAGTGCTATTTTTCAGTCATTGCTTTGTTTTGAATTTGGGTCCAGAATCTGGCAATAACTTGTTTATTGTACTCAGATTTAGTGCTGGCTCTGTATTTCTGTATACAATTTTTAGGTAAGTTACTTTTTTCTCATAATGAATTTAGATTTCCTATCCATTATTTCCAATAGGTTTTTGCTCGGTATTATTAACAGAAAGGGGGAAGGTTGGCTGGCCAAAAAACATGTTCAACCCCACTTTTATACA
Organism: Trichonephila clavata; assembly: GCA_019973975.1. NCBI lineage: Eukaryota > Metazoa > Arthropoda > Arachnida > Araneae > Nephilidae > Trichonephila > Trichonephila clavata. The sequence goes on along the minus strand of BMAO01005129.1, from coordinate 250,554 downwards.
GAGAAATTTTTTTTGTATACAAGCTATCCTAAGTCAGCAATGATGATAATACTGTAGCATCCATTCTTTTATATTTTTATATTTAACTCTGTTATTTCAATTTTTCATATCTCCTTTTAAATTCTGTTGTCTCGTTATCTTGCAATTGCAATTCTTTTAAGTATTAATCATGTTAATTTATCTCTCTCTTGTAGATAAATTTTGATTATATATGTATAACCAGCTATAAAATTAATGAATTAGTTTGGAATAATTAATTATTACTGAATTTAGTTTGGAACTTACGCAGATACAATTTCTTTGCCATTAAGAAATTTCACATAAGAAACAGCTTTCTTGTGTCCTCTGAATACTTCTACAGACTGAGAAGAATTTCTTAAATCATAATAATGTACACAGTGATCTGGAAATAAATTTAAATCACTGTTATGGAAAGTAATCAAATCATATGTTGGGAAAATATTAAAAACTCTAATAAAACTATACTCTTTAATGAAGGAAAGGGAAAAAAAAAGAGGATAAAAGTTCAAAAATAAAGGAGTTAATGATATACCAATACATCTTCCACTTTTATCCGCTTCTTTAAGAAAGCAAAATAAAAGGAAAAAAAAAAAAGAATTAAAAAATAAAAACAAAATATAAATTTAAATTGTACAACTCATTACATTAAAAAGAAAACACAGTTTATGATTAAGAATACATACACACAAAATCTAAGTTTAAACTATAAATTCATAAAAAAAAAATCCCCAAGAAAAATATTTTAAATATTTCCAACTACTAATCTGCCACTCTACTATTATGCTGCTACTGAATATTTGTTGATGATTCAAATGACAAATATGGTATATATCAGGTTCAATATCAAAATTGAAGTGAACGGTCTTCATAGAATGAAGGATTTAAAATACTTTTTCCTCTGCTTCAAATATATATATTTTTATAATTAAAAATATTTTTGCTATGATTATTAATAACAAAATTATTTAAATGTATGGATTACATTTAATGCCAGTTTCATGTACAGGTGGATCTATTGAGAATTTGATTTTTTTACGTTTTTTTCTAGATATTGCAAATTAATTTAAAAGAGAAATACTAACAAGTGGAATTTTAGATGACTTATCTCTTCATAGAAGTTTATCAATGCTATATAAAATATAATGACTGACATTTGAATTGAGAGCTAAAACTAATATATATATCTTTTAAGTTAATATCAATTTTTATCGGATTATAATTGCTAATACCCAGTTTTAAATTCAGAAAGAGAAACAATCCTTTTTAAAAACAAAATAGCATATTTATCTACCTAATTGTGCCAGAAGTTCTGATACAATTATAAAGGAGTTAAAATTAAAAATTTTATAATCAAATTTAAAACTAAATCTTAAAGTTTTATTTTACCTTTAAATTTAACATATTGAACCTTTTAATCAAAATGATCATTTTTTGATTTCACACAGGCCTTAAGACTCTTAGGCCAATTATCTATTAAAGCTTGCACTACATGCATTGGAATTTATATTGCTGCTTTTCTTCTAGAACATTAAAGAATGCTAAAATTAGGATGACATTTTTGGCACACCTTTGCCTCTTCAAAACTGACAACATTTATACTTAAGTAGATTTCAATTTGGTTTGCTGGAAGGTCAATCTTTGTCTTCAACTGATTCCAGCACATTTTCTTTCAACCTCTAGTGGGTTGCCACCTCTATGATAGGTGGAGAGTCTTATTAAAAAGTCAAATTCTTTTCATTGAACAGGTTTACATACAGGAGCTTCACTATTGGTTTTGTGATAGTGTACTGATCAGGGCCGTAGCTGCCGTCATATTAATTACACAGGGCCCCAACGTGTGTAAGTAAAAACCGTAAACTATTAAGAGGTCCAAAAGAGGGTCCCCAAGGAATCTTCAAAATAGGGCCCACTCAGAACTAGCTACGCCAGTGGTAGTAATAAACTTTTGCTGCGGTTTTCCCTTCTTTCTGGCAAAAATGAATTTCCGAGATGCCTTCATACAGCTAAGTCCCCACCAAACCATTACAAAAGCCAGAAAGCTCTGCAGAATTTTTCTTCTCTTCAGCTTCTTGGGCAATCCTCAGATATACATGGTCCTTCTGGGAGTTGAAAAATTCTTAAATATCAAAAAATTTCTCATCAGTAAGCAGAGTTTATATGTAGCTTTTATGAGAATGCTGCTGCAAAAGTACTTTTGCTTTGCAGAACCTTTGGAGCTCAAATTATTTTGTTATAAACTGACCAGTTATTATTTAATAGCCTCTTAGTCTATGGTCCTTGTTTACTATGTGACACATTGTTCTTTTTGACATATTTATCAACCAATCGTTGATATCGTTTAACACAAGAAGAATTTTCTTTCGATGAATGTCGTTGTTGTTTACATTGACAAGAGTCGATGTTCTCATGAAGTGCAAATGAACACTTTTAAGATGGTCTGAAGAAAATTCTTAATTGTTTGATAAATGAATAATCTTTTGAGGTTTAACAGCCTTAAAAAACTGCCATTTGCTCTGCTTCCTTTGATACAAAGAAATATCTGCTGCACCCTTCCATTAATGCTCCAACTGATTCAGAACAACAAGTGTGAAACACAATTATCTGAAAATATTGCAGAAATCTCTTACGAGGAAGTTTAAAATCATCTACTGCATTTGAGTCACATAAGACAATCTCAAATTTTTGTATCAGAACTTATGCCATGACTAGTTAGTACATAAATATACTATATTCCTAAGTTACATCAAAAAAACAATATAACAATTTTTTCTTATATACCTTTGTTGGCTAAATATTCTTAATATTCATCCTTTTATTTGTATCATAATACAATTTAAGCAGATAAAAAATTAAATATCTAACAAACCTCTTATATCACATATGGCTAATATATATTAAATTGTACCTGATGCTATATATAGGGATGATATTTGAAAAGAGAGAGAGAAAAAGGTAGGGGTGGGGGCAAACAAAGAAAGAGAATGATAAAAATTATCAAAATAATTAAAATTCCTGCAGAATTACTTTTATAAATGGAAAACGTGTATTTGTTTCACAAATACTTCCCAGCTTTCCATTTGTATATTATACTAAGATAATTATTTTCAAGATATTCGAATAATAAATTCAAAATGTACATATGAATTTAATTTAAATAATGTAATCTATCAAATTACATACCTGCTGAGCCAAATGCCAAGTAATTTCGACTTTCTGGATTAAATTTCACACAACAAACATTAGCTTTGGCTTCTAAAGTAGCAAATGAGTGTTCCATATTTGTAGTCCACAGTTTTACTAAATGGGGAAAGAAAATCTAGATTTTTTTTTTACCTTAATTGATGCATACTCAAAACAAAAGATATATCAATGATTTTCTGTAATAACTCCAATGTTTTATATAACCTCTTTCTTCCTAACATATTGTATCACACACATTCCATTTATTATGCATTAAAACTAAAGTACATAAAAATACTGAGAGTAAATTATAATAAAACATATAAATTCAAAGAAGCATCTATTCACATAAAATATATTAGTGCTATAACTACATTTTATGTATTGAATAATCTTAATATTTATAGATTTTTCTTCTTTCATAGAGTGCATAAAGTATTAAATTTTTGTTTGGATGGAAATAATTTTGTAAAAAACACTGGTAATAAACAAGTTTTTTTTTCAAACTTCACATTTTGCGTATAACATAATTTTTAATACCTTAAATTGTAAGAGTGAAAGCAAATGTTAAGTCAAATTGAATTAATTCAAAAACTTACTTTTCCTTAATTTTTGCTATTTAATCTTAGTTTTTAACAATTATTAGTACAAAACAGCAAAGTTTTGCATAACGTGCCTTAACTTTAGAAAATTTCAGCTCAATTTAGTGCTTTAAAATGTGAGAAAAAAGCTTTTAGAGTTTAGGCATAAACATGGTTACATTGTGAGTAGAAGAAAGCCTATTAAAGACTCCTTTTTTCTAGTGAATGACATTAAACTTTAGTACCTTTCTGTTAGCAGGGAGCAGGCAAAAAATAACCAAATAATGTAGAATTCCATCAAATTTCTTGCAACCGTAAGAGGAATATTCATTTGGGGCCATGTGCCCTATTCTCTGAATTCATTCAAACGAAAAATTTTTTTCTTTCTTTTTTTATCATGATTTTTGTTTTAAAAGATGATGAAAATTTGGGATCTAGCCAGAACTGAAGAGAACTGTTTTTTTTTTCAAGAGAAAGGTATATTGGCAAAGAATGCAATGAGGAGTAAACAATCCATTTGAGCAAATTCTCAAGGACATCACTGTATATATTCTGGAATAACCAATATTTAAAAGCATTCTTTTTGAGTCATGTGCCCTATTCTCTGAATTCATTCAAACGAAACATTTTTTTCTTTCTTTTTTATCATGATTTTTGTTTTAAAAGATGATGAAAATTTGGGATCTAGCCAGAACTGAAGAGAACTGTTTTTTTTTTCAAGAGAAAGGTATATTGGCAAAGAATGCAATGAGGAGTAAACAATCCATTTGAGCAAATTCTCAAGGACATCACTGTATTCTGGAATAACCAATATTTAAAAGCATTCTTTTTGGGTAAAACTGTTTTGTTTACAATTCATTAATATTTGTTTATAGTTGAGTGAATGAATATTAATGTCGCACTGATTAGCAACACGAGGGCTTTTGGCGACGGTACACGTAATTTTGAACCATGGTCAAGTGACACGGACGACACCTGAGCTGGCACCCCTCTCCTAACTACCACGCCACACCAACGGGAGGACGTTTGAGCTCTCGACAGATTTAACGTGCATCGCTCCCCTACACGACTTGTTTATAGTTGAACTTGTTTTGCTTACTATTAATTAATGCTTGTTTATAGTTGAACTTGTTTTGCTTACTATAATTAATATTTGTTTATAGCTGAATGTTTTCGACTTCTATTCTGTTGACTGTTTTGTCATTTGCTTCCCTTGGTGACTTGGCTCGCGTTTGGATCACAATTGGTGACATCTGCACGCAGACCCAGCTAACGTATAGGTACCTAAACCTTTTATTTTACTTATTAATAAATGTAGAGCTTATGTCATTTTCAGATACATAAAATGAAATAAGTTTATCTAATGAGTTTCCTATATCCTCTCCCTTTTTAATTTATAATCTTTTGGTGATATATTTTTATTCAATAATATTTTATTATAGTTGCTTAACACAGTGCTGGGGGAAAAAATGATAAGGCTAAGTCAAAATCTTCAATAAGTTTAGAACTACAAGTTTGAAATTTATGCTAATTTAAATACAGTGCAAGAAATAACAATTTTGTTTATATCAATAAAACTATATGAATTTAAAATATTTTTGCTTTTTATACATGTAGAAAATATTAAGGCCACATGAGATTTTAAACTGGTCATCAAAATTAAAGGATAATGAGAAAAAAATATATTCACTAAGTTAATGCTGCAAACAATGCCCAATGCTGTAATTATTTATGTTTATCAAATAGGAAATATGCAAATTTAGTGATGTATAGTGTAATGCGCTATAGGTGCATATTGGAATTCTGGTCTATTGTGTTACTTAAAGCGAATATGGCTTCTGAGAGTTACCAGTATTCATTAGTTATGGATCAAAGGCATCATTTAAGTGAATGTCAAAAATAGCAAATACAATTAAACCTCCATATAACGAACCTCTATTTTGCATTTTTTTCTTAAAACCAAGTACATTTTACAAAGTTATTTCTAAAACAACCTCCAAAAAGTGAAATGCATTTCTATTTAATGAATTTTTTTATGATTAAATTTTCTCTATTTTTAAAACATTTCTGGACATTTGCAAGGTAAAATAATTAAATGTTGCTGTTGTCGTGTCCTTCCCGCAGGGAAGGAATGAAAGTTGCCATTGCCTGTGAGACAGGTTGGACTTCTTAATGATAGATGGCGACACCACCTATCTCCACTTCCACAATTTTGGCATGGAACTGAAGGGAAGGGAAATATTCTCCAGCCCCCTGCACTCATGGTTTCTGGTGTGACCGCCCACAAGACTTTCGGACCCACTGATTTAACGAGCATGTACTCCGATTTGTAAACATTTCTGGACATTCGCAAGGTGAAATAATTAAATCATCTGAGATAATTTGATGTTGATAACGCTGTGAAGAAAATAACCCTGGATGGGGGTTTTGGTGCATTGCACGAGAAAAAAAATATTTTTTCCAAATAAAAGAGCTCAAACAAAATTAATAGACTTTACTAGTAATTAAATTTTAGCACACATTTGCTAATATATGCTTAAAATAACTGCCTATAAAAATGTATGTTTTAAATTACTTTTTTAAAGATCAAAACACAGTGTTTCTCTGAGTAATGTTTTTTCCCCAAATATATAAAATAAATAGGTATTAATTTACAAAAAAGTAGTAAATAATTAATTTTTATAACAATATAGTGTTTATAAATTTAAAATGTGTTTTATTTGTGGTGTTTAAAGTATATTGAAAGATGAATCTCCATTTAACAAATTTTACACATAATGAACTTTTTTTTTTGGAATTTAGCAACTTTGTTAAATAGGGATCTGACTAAAATTGTAATTATCAAGAGAGTCAAACACAAATGGAGGTTCTTCAAGGTTTGAATATCTTTCAAAGAGTTTACATCCCCTTTTTAAACACTGGATCAGTAGGTAGATAACATGATCAAGGGCAACCAAGAACAACAACTGAATCCAAAGACTATTTTCCATCACTGCTAGCTTGAAGAAACCTCAAAGCGACAAGAAGAGATTTGGTTTTAGATTTTCAGGGCGTCACAGAAACTTGAATTAACAGCTCTATTGCTGCACTAAGTCTGCATTCAAAAAAATCGATTCGTTTGTGTCCCACTCATTGTAGCTGCCAGAGAAACAAGTTTAAACTGGTGCTGTCATCACCTTTAACAAAGGTGAGAAGCCTGAGTACTGTTTACTGACGAGTCCAGATACAGTCTGGACACTGACTTTATATGTGTTTTGATTAAAAGAGAGGAAGGACCTATCCTAGTCTATGAAATATCCCTCTTCAATGACCATCACTTTGATAGTTTGGTGAGATCATTTTTAGTGGTGTAAGTTTTACCATTTCCATTAATTTCATGCAACAAAAAATGCTTCATAAATTTTCGATTCAGTTTAGGATAGAGCTTTCTAATGTCCACTCAAGAAGGTGAACATTATTAGTTAAAAACCAGAAGTATGTAGAGCTTGAATTATGTATGGAAGCATTGTCTTGCTAGAATATATACTTTCTGAAAATTATCATAAGTGGCTTTGGCAATAAATTTCCAGAAAGAATGTCTTGGTGGTCTTGAGAAGAGGCTTTTACCTTCAAATAAGAGACTGGTATAGCAGTAGATTTGTTTATGAGCTAAACTAACCCCAAATCATCAGAGATTCCTCACCATATTGTCATTTAAAAAACCTGGTTTGTTCACATTAGATATTATGCCAATAATGTTTAAATCCATCAGGTTCATCAAGATTAAACTTTTTAAATCTGAAAAACAATATTGTAGCACTGATTCCTCAAAGCAACATGTTTTTCTTTGAGAACTTGAGGTACTCCAATTGATTTCTCTAAATAAAATGTGATTGGTACATTTTACAAACTTTTAGATGTAAATGTTTTGATAGAATGTAGCACACAGTTCGGCTGTTGCATGGATGGTTCAAAACAGTCACAATTTGTGGAGAAAACTTTCTGCATGTTGCTCAACTAATAATGGCTCTCATTTGACAAGGAGTTCCAACTTTTCAACACTCTGCAGTATTATCATTACTTTTTAAAAAGTTTTCCTTTGCACTGTCATACATTTGCTATCATATGCATTTTAGCTATCCATTCATTAAAGCCACATTCTTCAGAAATATTAATTGAACCAAGATCTTACCTTGTTCAATCAGTATTATTTGTCTGCATCATTTTGCCACTTTTTCAAGAAATTATAATTTCTTTCTAGCACATGCTTGAATTATTAAAGCAGGTTCACAGCTTGGTGATTAAAATCGGCAAAAAATGAACTAACTAGTTAATGCTTTAAAATTGCAGATGATTTTGTCATTTCTTCCTGCTATTTGAGTGCTGAAATTTTTTTTTAAATTGGAGAAAATATTTTACTACATTTATTTTGATAGGAATAGTTAAAAGTGTTTTTCTGCTGCATCATATTTGTTTAAGTTTGAATAAAACAATGATATTTACTTGACCTTTTCCCCAGGCCTTTAAGAATTTTAATTTTTTGAAATGATGTAAAACAAGGGGGGGGGGGATACATAAAAACAAACAATACATAAGATAAAATTTGAAAATTTTCAAAAAAGGCATTTAAGTTGGTAAACATGTATCATTTAACTGATATAGTACTCTAAGAACATAACACAGACTTTTTTTTAAAAAAAAAGAAGAAAATTAATATACCTTTTGAGTCATCTGATCCAGATGCTATTAACTGAGTATCAACTCGATTAAAATCTACACTCCAACATCTCTTTTCATGTTCCTATGTAATAAATTTTCATTTTAGAAAAAAATATGATAATTAAGTAAAATATTTACAATTAACTTATTATAAAAATAAAATTGAAGAAATTAATATCTCCTTAAAATTTGAAATTTTAATTTATGAAAATTTGTACACAAAGCCAGAAAAATCAGAAGCAAAAGAATAAAACCATCACATAGTACAGAAAAAAATTAACGCATCAAACAATATTTTAAGGACCAAATGAACATGGTTAGCAACATTCTCATGCAAAACTTATACGGGTTAATCTTGATTTAAGGCAAAAACAAACAAACTTATGCAGATTTTTTAAATGAAAAATAATCAAATATTTTTTATGAATATAAGTAGATTATATAAATTTCTATTAAGAAAATAAATATTTTTCTTAAATTAAATTACATATATTTTAACAGGCAAAATCTTAAGTTGAAAAAGTAAAATAATATCAAGTTTTTTTCCAGCAGTCATCACACACCCACTAAAAATAATTATGTGCTCCCTAGTATTTTAAAAGGCCATCCTTACTTGATAAGTTTTTATTTTTTGATTTGTGAAGGCATCCCAGAGTGTCACAGTACCTTCATAATCACTACTTGCAAGCATGTTTTTATGAAAAGAACTCCAACTAATACAACTGTAAATAAATATAAAGAATACTCAGACATATATTTTGCATAATTTTCTACTTAAATGAATAAAAGATAAAGACACACTAAGTTTTGTACATACAATAAACCAATTATTATTATTCATAATTAAAGATTTTTACAGCTTTCTCCCAAGCAAATTTCATTGTTATTGAAATTACAATCATCCAGTAAATATTTCAATAGAAAAATTGCATAATACAATAAAGCATCAAGTTATTTAAATTATTTATCAAGTATTAAATTATGTCTTTAAAAAAAAAGAACGAATCTTTGAAGAGGAATAAGAGATCCCTATGAACAGGCAAGCTGGTTCCCTTTCAACCAATCAGATTGCAATTATGGCACAAAAAATGAAAAAAGTCATAGCTAAAATTTGATTAACAATTAGACTGAATTCAGATAATGAAAGATTATTTAGAAAATAATACATTTTTTAACAAAAACCTAATTTTCTTAAGGATTTCAAATTTTTCTATTTTCAAAAGATACAAGCAATAAAAATGATCAATTCAGTTTAACAAAACAGCAACATGAAAGTTGAAAGGAATACTACATAAAATAGCTGAGTATATTCCCAGCTAGCATCTTTTCCTACTGTTGAATAGAGTAGAATTTTGAAATTAACAGCAGTTTAGAAAAAGCTTCCATTTTCCCTCCCCCTCATGTTTAAAAAAACTTAGTTTAATTTGGTAATAATGTGGATGATTACAGCTAAAAAAAAATGTTACTACTGAAATAAATTTATAACAGGAATTTCTCAAAAATATGCCTACTATTTATTTCAAAATCTTATTATTTTGCTTAAAATTTTTAATACTTTTATATTGGAATATGAGTAACCATATTATTTTATGTACAAATTACAAAATAGTAACAAATACAAATTTTTAAAATATCTTACTTTATTTTGTGAATACGTACAACTTATTTAAATACTTATCATTATATAGTTCATGAGATTTAAAATAACGCAACTCACCTAATTTTAGAATTGCAAACCATTTCATTGGTTGCATAATGCATGTCAATAGTGTCACGAATTACAGAAGCATATTCAAAAACCTACATGCAAATATCATCCCTCATAAGTAACAGAATGAAATAAAACAATGACAAAAAAAAATTAAGTTAATAATTTTAAGTAATAATGTCTACAGGTGTAAAAACTATTTTTATTTTTTTAATGCAAAATTGCATTTTTAAAAAAAAAGAATTTAAAATTTTTAAATAACAAATTATTATATATGATAGTTTTAATAACCGAAGAAGCAACATAAAGGTTATTAATATTTTTAAAAAACATATCAATAATTTCTAAATGCACAAGAATAATGACTTTTAATTTTGTACAAGAAACAATCACTAGTTAAACAGTTTTAAATTATGAAATAGAGTTCCAAATTAAAAATTAGCCACATCTTACGTTTTATATCTATAGATGACAAATGAATTTACAATTGAAAGTTATTAAAGAAAATTTAATATTAATACATCCAAAAATAGTAGTCCTAACATATGTAACTTGTTTTAATATATAGTTATAATTATTAACTGCAGTAATATAAACCAGACGGAAATTCCAATAAATATTTTTCACTTGTCGCTGACTTTTTAAATGGCCAAAATGTAACTAGGTTCGACTTCAGTAATTCATTGTCTTGAAGGGGGGTCACCCTCAATAATCAGTTTCTGGACTTATTTTTTGGAATATCATTATTAAAGATCTCCTACTTAATAATCTTGCCTGCTGTGAGATCATAGCTTTTGCTGATGACATTTTAGTTTGTTTTTAAGGAAGGGATCTTCCTGCGACTTTCCTACATGTACAGGAAACTTTGAAACTCGCTTTTGAATGGTCAAAAGGTTTTAAATTGGATTTTAATCCTGATAAAACCAGAGTCACAGCTATTGAAAAATGAAACATTTGCTATGATGCATTTCAGCTATATCTCGATGGAATTGCATTTCAGCTATATCTCAATTAACTATGGTTAAACAAATAAAATATTTTAGGGTTCTCAATACTAAATTTTATTGGAAGCAGCACTTAAGTTACATATCAGAGAAATGTGAAACATTGCAGCGTGAATTAAATTGGATTGCATGCACCCCATTTGGTATAAATTTCAATGTACATTTGCTCATTTATAAGCAAGGAATCGAACCTTTCATTATGTATGGTTTTAAGAGTTTGGGGTGAAGCACTTAAAAGGAAGATGAATTCTAAATATCTGCGATGCATACAAAGAAAGATACTTTTGTGGGTCATATGCGGTTATTGTATCACGAGTCAGTTTATGCTATTTCTGGCTTCCCTCCAATCGACATTGCTATTCTTCATAATATTGCTTTTATGGAAAAATTTTCTGCTTCTTTCATCTCTAATTATGACTGTATTCTGTCTCCATTTTCTCTCTCTCATCCGTCAGAGATGAATGCCCTCAATACTATTCAACTTAATGACAAAAGCAGAGATGATTTCCCTATTATTTACTACACTGATGGCAGAGTTGGTTTCACTTTTGTTGTGCTCAGGAGTGGTGCTGAATCTGAGCACTTTCAATTTAGAATTCATGATGAATGCACAGTTTTATAGTTAAACTTTTATATTTAAACTTTGCCATTAAATGGATCACTGAACAAAATAGTATCATCTCAAACTATCTCATCTGCACCAACTCTCTTTCCTCCTTGGATTCTCTTAAGTGTATTTCTTCATCTAACAACATAAGCCTTGAGACCCAAAAGCAAATTAAAAGTCTGAAAGATAAAAACATCTCAATAGATTTTGCATTTGTTCGCGGACACACTGGTATTCTTGAAAATGAGTGGGCTGATTGGCTTGCAAAGGCTGCAACCAAGCACAAGATTGACTGTTAATATTTGTAAATAATTTTACAAAAAGATTATGAAAGAAAGAATGGTTAAGTCTTGAAACCAATAATATCTCATTTCAAATAAAGGGAGCTTAAAGAATTTTTTCCCAACATTAATAAAAAACTGTCATGCCATCATTTTTATACTTATTACAAAATAACCCAATTTCTCACCGGTCATGGTAACTTTAAAAACTACCCGAACAAATTTAATTTAGTTCCGTTGTCTTCCTATAATTGTAATATTGATAGCGAGGAAAATGTAGAACATGTGCTCCTTCTGTGTTCCAAGTATGTTAGAGAGAGAAAGATCATAAGATTGGCTTTCAAGGGACTTAATATAAATTGGCCTCTGAATTTTCAACAACTTCTTTCCACAAGAAGTGCTTTTAAAAAGTTCTGTGAATTTGTTATAAATATTTGTAATCCTTCATAACCCCGAATCCCCCCCTCTTTCTTTGTAATGAGTGATTAATAGATACTTCTGTGAACCCCATGTGATACTTTGTGGTGCATGGGGATTTTATAATTGTGTTTTCAATACAAACATATATATACCAGAAATATAATTTTGTTTACTTTATAAGGCAATTATTAAAATGAGCAATTATTAGTCATGCTTTTCAGAATTTCTACAAATTAGTTATTTCCATTAATTAACTTACCTTACAATTAATTGACTTACCTTAATTTTTTTAGTTACCCCAGCAATAGCAAAATATTCATTATCTTTATCAAATTCTATACTGAAAAATAGATATAAAAATTTATATTTTAACATAAAAATATTAAAAACCAACAACAAACACATTCATAAAATATACACACAATAAATGAAAATATTGAATATATCCTAAAAATACATTATAAATAAAAAAAATATTATATGTGTAATAGATAAAATCATTCCTTATACATAACTCATTCAGAACATGTGAAAGGAGAATTAAGCACTCTCCCTAAAGTATATGCATGAATGGGACCTGTAATTCCCCCCCCCCCATTTAAAAACTAATGTTAACTCATTACTGCAATTAAGTACACTGAAATTTACAATTTATTATCCTCAATAATATCTGAATACACTGTAATGTTTGACATATTAAATAAACTGCAAAAGAAAATGCTTGCATTTTAATAAAAAATAGTAGGTGTGCGTATATATGTATACATTTTATATAATACTACAATAATAATGTATATATATTTACACACTGCCAGAAAAAAAAGAGACTTTACTCCAGACCGGAAGGCCTGGGTTCGATGCCTGATGACACCAAATACCCTAGGAGTACACACGTACATGCTCGCTAAATCAGTGGGTCTGAAAGTGTTGTGGGCGGTCACAGCAGAAACCATGGGTGCAGGGGACAGGAGAATATTTCCAGTTCCACGCCTAAATTATGGAGGTGGAGATAGGTGGTGTCGCTATCAATCCTGTATGAACCGAGCCAAATTATACTGTCACCTGCATGGTGCTCAAAGCTAAAAGCAAACGATAGGCGTACACCTAGCCCCTTGCCACGTTGAATTTTGTGGGCCTTGATCTGACACCATCAGACAGGTGGCATTAGAAACAACAACAACACAACAAAGCAAATTGAAAAACTGACGAAGCTATTTTTTTCCCGACAGCATATATAAATGATGAACATTCTATAAACTTGCATACAAACATTTTAAATGTAGATAAAATATTAGAAAATTTTGAAGTTTACATGTTTGAAGCTATGTTACATTTTTAAACATCATTCATGAAAGCCCTACACTGCAAGATTTGCATTCAGAAAAATAAGTTTTTTCTCTCTTTTTTTCCTTCAAAAAAACTTTCTTTTGCAACCTACACTGTCTTCTTAAATTTTTGCAAATTAGCATCGATGTATAAAAGTGGAATACAATTAATCATAAAGTATTCACAGCTTGTTATGGGGTTTGTATTTTTGTGGGCTCATGTGCCTTTGAATTATTTGCTGAACAAGATTTGTTTGACTTTTTTTTTTGTCTTAAGAACAGTATGTTTAAATTTAGTAATCCTATATGTAAAAAACCTGATAAATAATTTTTTATACCACTTCACAGGATTCAGAAAAGATGGATAGCCATGCAAGATACTCTTATATCGACTCTTCCCATGTCTTTATTATAATCAAACAACACAATGTGGTTTCTTTGTACCCTTTCTTTTCCTCACTCTAACAAAATATTAAAAAAAATAGTGTGCAATAAATAACAGCTCTTTAAATGCTCAATCTTCTCAAAAGAATCAAACATACACAGTTGTTTCTCCAAACCAACAACAAAAAAGCTCAGAACCAAAAACACATCTTTATTCAAAAGTAAATGAATTTCAACCACCAACTTAAAATATAAAATTTAAAGAGAAAATGTTCTATCATAAAATCCAGTCAAACCCAGAAGATCAGACACTGAAAGGAGACTCACATGTTTAGAGTTCTGAGAGGGTTGAAAAGAATGAATCCACTATGATAACCTGTCACAGGATTTTTTCATTTGTGCAAATTTTTAGACTACATATTAATTTTCCTTTAAGTTAAAACAGTTTAAGAATTGAAAAAGAAAACAAATTTCAATTGTAATAAAAAGTATCAAGACTTATGCAAAAAATTTAATATTAGAAACATAAAATTTATTAAATTGACAATTAAAGCCTTATATCTAATACTGGACTGATCTTCAAGATTTTGAAATTATCTTACTATGCACCCCCTTCATCATTTTTAGTAATTTTAAGAGACTTTATAATTATTCTGAAAGGACTATTCCTACTTATATTACAAATTGCTTATAAAAAATTGAGTAAAAAAATTGCAAAAAAGTGCACTTTACTATATATTAACTTAACTCAGTGGCACAACAGCCCATGAGGGCCGCCTATTGTGTCCAACTCAGTATACGTGACCTTGGGCCCTGAGGTGCATGAGCAGATGTTCTGGTCAGGTGGTTAGTCTGATGCATCACATTATATATACTCTTAACAAATACAGAGATGAAATTTATTTTTTTGAAGATTTACAAACTGTGCATAATACAAGCAACAAACAAAAGCATTTGCATACATATATATATATACTAGCCATTACCCACCCACTTCGTTGGGTATTTCATGTTATATGAATATATACTGTTTATATATATATAGATTATTCAATTAAGAATTCGATTGCATTGAAAAATATTCTTATAATTCTTGATTTAAAAAGGAAAGAAATTCCAAATAATTTTTAAAATTGAATTAGAATGATCTTTTACTCTTTTGTAACCCCCTCCCAAATGGATTTCCGCAAAACCCATTTTTAGTGAATCTCTACTCAATAAAATAAGCATGCCTTGCCAAATCTCAAGTCTAAATTTAATGCACCGAAAAAAAGAATTTTTTTATTAATAAGCTCCAGTAACCACCTTTGAGAGTTGAATTGAACAGGTTCAACAAACCTGTTCAATACAACAGCAGAGACATACATAGCAAATTTCATTACTGTAGGTCTAGTAGTTCAAAAACGGGTATTTTTTTATCAATACACTGCAAAAGATTCCCTTCCGCCATAGGAGTTGGTTCCCATAAAATCCTTTCTTAGTGAATTTTCATTCAATAAAAGTAACATGCATACTAAATTTCATTACGGTAAGTAGTATGAGTGATCACAAACTTTTTATTGAAAAATCCCAGCAACTCCCCCCTTCCCTCCCCATTAGAATCAATTTTGGTAAAATCCATTCTTAGCACATCAATATTTAGAAGAAGAAAAACATGCCAACAAAATTTCAAGTCTGTACATCTAAAAGTTCAAAAATGGTAATATTTCTCTGTAACGTCCCTTAAACTCTTTCAACAATCTTTCAGATAGATTCTCAAAACACTTTTTGTTGCAGATCTCTACTCCATGAAAAGAATCTACCTACCAAATTTCAAAGTCCATAACTCTAATAATTTCAAAATGGAGATAATTATCTATAACACACCTGTCGATCCCACAACGCCTTTTGGGTGTCAATTTTCGCAAAAAACCTCTTTAGTAGCAAAATTCTAATACATGAAAGAAGCACATGTGCCAAATTTCAAGTCTGTAAGTCTTATGATTTTAAAATGAAAATAATAGTAGTGTTACGAATTTTGTATAAAATAACGTAAATAATTTGTATTTGGATGTGCAATGCCTTTATATTACTCTAAGCTATATTTATTTCATGTCAAAATTGTAATATTCACAAGCAATGCCGTCCCTTACGTTATAATGCCGATTCAATGGGAACTTGGCGAAATATTGGTGATAGAGCCAAGTTGACCTCATTTTTGGCGACTTTGGAGACCATGTTGGTGAGTTCGGGACCCTCTGGATTCTTCCAGAAATTAGTAGAGAAATCCACTAATTTCACGATTTGTGACGCGAGCGTAACTTTCCAGAAGTTTCGGCCCCAGCTATAAATAGAGTGATACTCGCTGCAACAGTCAGTCTGGTTTCAATCAGCAAGTAGTAAGTCTAGTTTTGAGTAGCGATATTAATGAACTTGCCATGATCGCGATTAGCTCGGCTGTGCTTGTGAATAAGCTTATATATACGTGTATTTTTGGATACTAATAATTGTGTCTCAGTGCTGTTGAAGGTGTGAAATCCTTCTGATATTTATTCTGCGAATTTTGCTGTTGAATCCTGTATTTTAAGGATTGATTTTTGACAATAAATACTCATCGCTCTTAAAGAATTGCCTTGTTGTTTACGACTGATTTTGCATAAAATCCTCGAACCTGATCTACGTAACAATATATAATGCCCCTTAAGCCCCTTGTGGGTCGATTTTTGCAAAAGCTCTTTTGCAGCAAAATTCTATTCAATGAAAGAAGCTCACCTGCTAAATTTTAAGTCTGCAAGTCTAATAGTTTTAAAACTAAAATAATTATATATAACGCCCCTTAAGCCCCTGCAACACCACTTGGGGGTAGATTTCCACAAAACCTTTTTGTAGCAAAATTCTAATACATGAAAGAAGCACACTTGTCAAATTTCAAGTTTGTAAGTCTAACAGTTTTAAAATGGAAATATTTATATTTAACATCCCTTAAGCCCCTGCAACACCCCTTGAGGGTCGATTCTCGTAAAATTCCTTCTTAGCGGATCTCTACTCCCATGAAAGAAACATGCCTACCAAATTTCATGTCTTTAGGTCAATGATTCCCAAAGTGGTCTATATAGACCCCCAGGGGTCTATGACAACCTCCAAGGGGTCTACGTCAGCCAAAAATTAATTTGGGGGTCCATGAAGTATAAGTGGGGGTCTATGATAGTGTGGCTCTAATCAAACTAGATTGTGACTTTAATTTTAAAAAGAAAATTTATAATCAAGTGGAAACCAAATTTTACTTATTTAACAGATTTACTTACTAAATTTATAACAAGGTTAATTTGCATTTACAAGGTGATAGCATAAATTTTATTAAAACAAGAACCATTTCAGCTTTTCTTTCCCGAGTCAAGCTAAAAAATATAATTATGGAGATCCTGAATTTTTTTTCCTTCTAAATTTGGCACAGACAATCCGTCAGAACGTTTTAACCTACATTCAACATTTAAATGCCTTTTATTCAGATTTTGAAACTAGGTTTGAAAATGCTTTGACTATCGCAATATCACAGTAAGCAATGAATTCATATTGTCATACTGAAAAAATGTCACATTAAAATAGGAACTGATTATAATAAGCACTAATGAAGATCTTAAAGTTTAGGAATAGATGCCAGCAATTTTGGCTTTGAAAAGTCAAACCTGCTATTTGTCCCGACTTATGGAATATCGTGAGGAAACTTTTCATTTTTAGTATGAAGAAGTTTGTGTGGAGGAGTTTCAGAGCCAGTCGCCAATCTCCAAAACAAACAAAATAATAATAAAGAAAAAAAACTGGACAGTACTAACACAGGAGATTTAAGGTTAAACCAGACAAGATTGATATCAAATGTTGAAAATTTGATATTGCAGTGCTAGAGATTCATCCCTCCCATTAAAATAATTTGTTTTTATCATTTAGCTAGTTAATTAAAAAAATTTAATTAATTAACTTTTAATTTAATTAATTAACATCTGCTTTTTAAGTTTTAAACTCTATACTTCATTAGAGTTATAAATTTAATTCTTTTAAAGTAGGAGTAGTAGTACCAGCTGTCAAAAAGACATTTAAATTGATAAATTTGCAAAAATTCAATATTAATTAAGCAGGGGTCTACCTTAAACCGGAAAACATGGCAAGGGGTCTATGAGACTAAAAAGCTTGGGAACCTCTGCTTTAGGTTGTAATAGTTCCTGAGATATCATGATGAGTGAGTCGCTTTTCTCCTTTATATGTATAGATATATAATCAAAAAAGACAACTGTCAATAGTTCATTATCCACTTCAATATGATACAAAAACAGAAGACTTTAAATTTTTTATCTTATATGTCTTACAGTTAAGTCATTTCTTTATATTGACAAAATATGAAATCATGGCTTTCATACAGAATAAAATTATTATATGCTTATTAAAATCATCTATTTAATCTTTACTGTATCCGTGTATAATCTTAAAATTTCTAGAACATTTTTTTCTTCGATAAACTAATGTTACAAGAAAAATGTGTTCAAATTTTAACACTTTTATAAAAATTTATTTTTCACTTATTTTCTACTAAGCCTAAACAGATGTAGTTTTTCTAAAATTTTATGATCCCATAACTTTTTTAGGTGTTAAGCTCATACAAGAATATACAGATCATACATATATATGTATTAGCTCGTGTACATAAAAAGAGGGAAGGAAAAATTGTTTGATTTTACCTCTCAAAATACAATATTTTTAATTGCAAGCATTAATCTATATAAAAGTAGGCTACTTTTCAAGAGAAATATTGATCTGTATTATGTTATTCAAACAATAAAAAACGCAAGAAAAGAAAAATACTTTTTACTTAATTATACATACCTGGATACTATAGTAGAACCAACAAAGTTATCAGCAGAATAATTTAATGTTGCTAATGGCCGTACAGAATTAAAACGAACAAATTTACCCAGATCTTCATCAAATGAATCTAGGCCACTGCATGATATTTGATCTGTTCAAAAATGTAACAACTAATGAATAAAGCAATCAAGCTACTTAAAAAATTTAAAATAATTTCAAGTTAACATCTTTTATAAAGCAATATGGGCAATCTTTTTTTAAAAAAAAAAACAATTATGCACAAAAAAAATTCAATCTGAAATATATAAATAAAAAATAAATAAAATAAACAGCAGAATACAATTATCTTATTAGGAAAAAATACAATAGGCTTTTATAAATGAGCAGAGTATTTACAAACATTTAAAGACATCAAATAATTAAATGAAACAAAATATTATATAAGGTATTCAAAAATTCAAATAAAATACTGACCTTTATCAGGACAAAGGATATCCTTTGATCGATAATTTAGATAACTCTGTTTTAAATCATCAAAATGCTCATGTATTCTTTTTCTACGTGTAGCTAGTGTTGGAGCAATGAGTAATTTATTAACCTGAAATACAAGATTAATTATAAAACAAAAATTGTAGCAATACATTAATTGAAGATTGACATTTATTAAGTTATAAAAGAATATTTAAAATATTTAGCATAAAAGTGAAATAAAAGTAAAAAAAAAAAAATTAGAAGGGAAGAAGAAAAACTGAAATTTATTTTTTGACAGTGCATGTTATTAACTGTGCCATAAAAGTAATTTAATAACTATATTAACTAAATTAAAGAGCTGTACTGAAACATTAATACTTAAGTACAAGCAACATTATTCAAAAGTCAATGCTGTTGATACCAATTAGGTCTAAAGAACATTTTACTAATTCAACATATGAAGGTATAAAGTAAGCACATGAAAAGGAAGAGTAACAGTTATATTGTATTTAAGTAAAAATTTATAAATACTTTCTTCACTTTAAAATTTAACACAGAGAAAAAATTGAACTGTATTAGTGCATATTTGCCACAATTTTTTACTATAATTAGTTTAATTTTTTAGATATTGATTAAGGATCAATAACATATTGAAATTTTAAAATATCCAAAAATTACCAACTGAAAACAAAGATGATGTCTGAGATAGTAAAAAGTTCAGATATCTTCTTCAATACAAAATGCAGAGATTTTTAATCACAATAAAATTTAAAGAGCATCACATAAACTTGCAACCCTATGTTCATAAAGTGTTCCTGTCCCACAAAACTATACCATCTTTTCCCCTGCAGAATTAGTTTTTATTTATACATGAATAAATAATATGCACATAATAATGAAAATAAAACACTTGTTTAAAATAGTGATAAAATTTACTTCAATAATACAACTAAATAACCTATTGACAAATT
Source organism: Trichonephila clavata (assembly GCA_019973975.1). NCBI lineage: Eukaryota > Metazoa > Arthropoda > Arachnida > Araneae > Nephilidae > Trichonephila > Trichonephila clavata. Next base: position 230,067 of record BMAO01005129.1, on the reverse strand, counting down.
TTGTTTCAACAGCATATATTAAAATGAGCTGCCTAAAATAAGACATACTTCTTAAATCAACTAATTAAGTTTAGATTATCACTAATAACAGTAAAATTCAGAAAATGCTCGAATCCTAAATAAGAAAAGAAATTTGAAAGCAAGCACCATGTATCAGAAACATACAATATTTATACTTACAAATTTACTACCATTAAAGCCACCTTGTTTTATATTGGAATTAAGACTACAGTTTTGGGAAGTAGAAGGTTCACACTTTGCATGAATATTGTTCTGATGATTGGATATAGATTTCTATAAAAGCAATTTATAGTTTATATGTAATACATAAATTTAAACGTGTTATAGAAAATAAAAATAAAATGCAATTAATTTCTGTATCTCAAATATTTTAATTTATAAAAGAGGAAAATTCTTCAGAAATAGAATATTTTTGTTAAATTTGTAGATTATATTCCAAAGAAATTATATTAAAATAATAAAACAATATAAATGATTGCTGCAATTTCAATATTTATATTTTAGCCAAAAAATAATGATTTTTTGACAATTTTGCATTTATCTGAAGTACTTTTATGTGTTTGTCAATCATTTTATATAAAATGATACACATGAAGATGAAACAATTTGCGACAGTAGCAAAATGAATTAACAGTTAATAATATAAATGAAGGGGGCACCGTACAATTCAAACGACAAAAATCAGTCAAAAAACCCAATCTAATTTTTTTAGCCTAAATTATTCTTTATAAACTTTTCTATAACCTCACAAAATTTGAAAGCTCTAAACTTAAAACACACAGAATTGTGATAGCTTTTACGTTAATTTTTATTCACATCCCTATGGCAAATCAAAACTTTTAACTTACTTATCTCAGAAAGATAAAATAACTAATTTGTCTTCATTTAAAATGCTAAGGCTTTTTATCTATTGTGCCTAATGCTTTGAATTTTTTTTACCTTTTGTTAATAGTACATGTAAAAAAAGTTGGTATGTGTTTTTGATTCAAAGCAATACTTATTTTCTAAAAAATAGTTGAACTCAAAATTTATAAATTTTTTTAGGAATTTTCAATAAGCATTCATAAAATGAAGTATTGTACAAATACCAGTCATGTTATCGCAAAACCCATACCAACTTTTGTTATACATAGTTTGACGTACTTGTAAATCAAATTTCATGCGTGTACATCAATTTTTGTAGGAGTAGCATTTTAAAATCACTTCAAAAATTTTAATTTTTTCACTTAAAAACTTAAATGGATAACCTTTTATGAAATTTTCAGCACAAAATCTGTTTTACATAGTATACATACATAGGAAACAACCAAAAAAAATTGCAAAATCCTTAAATTAAAATTTTTTGCGTACATTGTACCATGTCCCCTTAATTTAAATTCTTACATTTAATCTTAGAATTCTTGCTTGAAAATCTTAATAATGAAAAAATTATGTATTTCTTTTGCCACTAGTCCTTTTTAATAATATACACTAACAAAAATAAAGCATACAAATTGGCATTTCCAAATGTGGGTCAAATGTCTTACAAAAGATATAATTTAAATATGAGCTTGTAATATATTATTTAAATATCAACAGATTAGTATGATTTAATTTGTATTAAAAAGAGAATTGTTGAAATCTCAATTTGAAAAAAAAATTGGGAAAAAAAATGATCAAAATTTTGCACTTTCTATAAAGGCACATTTCAAAGTTTGGAGTAATATCAACTACAGTTCTCACATGGTAATCAAAATTCTCGCCATATGACTGTGCATTCTACTGCTTCTACCTATCACATACTTAAAATATCAATGCTATTAAAAGTGTCAAATGTGCCTCTTCAAACTATTTCATGAAGAACAAAATGTAAGCTTTTCTCTGATGTAGAATTGCTTGAAATGATTCATGGAACTATTTGATTCCCTTAGTGACTTTTTAAGAAACAAACAAGATATGTAGCATTGTAAAATGGTAAAGTATCTGTGAATTATTCAATCAATATCTTTGAAAAATTAAATAAGCAATTAAAAGAAACAAGTAAAGCTCTCATCAATGCAAAAATGAATATATTTGGTTTGAAAAGTTTCTTCGGTTTTAAAAAGGTGAAGTGACTGACAACTACTGTACTTGTTATTGTCAAACATCTTAAAATTCTTTTTGTTGATTTGAAAGGAAGTTTTCTTTTTATTTAAAAGTAATTGATTTCCCAACTTGGATGATGCAACTAATGTTAGTGGATTTGTCTGATGTTTCAGTGTAATGTCAAGAACACTCAGAAATGAAAGATAAGTTAAAACTTTATTTAACGTAAAAATTTGTGATGGCATAACTTTGTGATAAACTAGAAATTAAATACACAAATTAAACCAAGTTTAGAAAAAGATTATTGCTCACATTTCTGTATTTATATTTAATTGAATACTATAAATGATTTGTTACTGAAGAAAAGAAATTTCCTGGTTACCACAAAATGACAACACTAAAGCTGTCGAAACTGGAACCTAAGCATAAAGGTTTCACTAAATTTAGGAAACTTACCTAAAAATGATCTCACTCTGTACCTTATAATCATTCAATAAATTTTTTTATACTAGAATTTCAGATTTCTTTGTTTTGAAAATTTATTTAATGTTTTCTTTTTAATTTTCCTACTGATTTCCTCTTAAAATCTAAGTCTAATGACATGGATAAGTCCTCGTTTAAAATTCATTCAGTGTTTAATTCAATAAGTTTGAATATTTAAAAATATGTATATATAACACAGAAGGCATTGGTATTTTTGAAAAACTTGGGTGGAACATGATGGACAAAAAAAGGGGAAAAAATAGGAAACACTAGCATAAAAGGTTAAAGGGAACAAAAACATTACTTCAATTCAATTTCAAAAAAATGTTTTAATTAATATACTTACAGGATGCAATCTTGTGTGAGCATTCAACATACCCTAATAAAAAAAATACAAATATTTACAATGCAATAAATATGATAGTAATATTAGTTTTAAAAAGAAATAGTTTGTCACAAGTACTCTTTGCAAAAAATATTATGATGCTTTTATTCCAAAAGTTAAAAATGTTAAAGCAATTATTAATAAGAATCCCAAATAATTACTCTTAAGCCACATATATTTTTCAACACTTTAACATTATTTAAAAATTGAGTATTTATACGTTCTTTATTATTATCCGTATTTTTTTAAATCTTATTATTCAAGTTAAGTCTGTTTTTGTACATGACATTTCACATATAGAGCCATTTGTAGAGAGATGGGGAAGGAGGACCCCTAGAGAATCAAGATAAATTTATTAATTTCTGAGTCTTTAGAAATCATAACATCAAAATATTCTAAAAGCAGAACTCAATGCATTAAATAAAATTCAGATAAAATTCTTAACATAATGTTTATGAACTATTAAGAAAGTTTTTTGAAATAGGCAAAAATTTTACTTTAATTAGTCTTGAATACAACACTTCTGTTAAAAAAATATGAAGATGAAACTTCTTTACTTTGTTATCACACACATTTAAAAGCACATATATGATCTTTTAATAATGAAGGTACATAATAAAAAATAATAAAGGTGGAGAAAAAAAATTGACATAGTAAATAACAGTTATTTAAAAATATAACTCAAACTAAGTACAATAGACCTATGGTATAAAACAAAAAACTATTAAAGCCCCCCCCCATACAAACTATAATCAGAATACTTCCAAACAATGGGCTGATTAAAAAATAAATTAAATCGATTTAATTTTTTTTACATAAACTGCATAATTTCATAAATTAAATTATATTTCATTTATCTAAGGCAATAATAAATTTAACACAAAATTAATAAACTGCTTCATACTTGACATTTATTAATTGAATTATATTTTTAAAATCAATGTGAATCCAAATCAGATATACATATAAGTTCAATGATATAGTAAAAAGTAAATTTATTTCTATGTTATCTGATATAGTAGGCCAGGCATTGTTTAAATTATTCAAATTAAACAGCAATATATTTCTAAAAATATAAGTGATGGAGTGCGTATATTCAAAATTTATGAACAAATATATCAATACTTAACATTACTATTTATTATTAACTACCTTTAAAAAATATATTCATGATGATATTCCTTAAAACAAATAACATAACAAATATAAAGTTTTTTCTTAAGTCTCCATAAGAAAAAATATTTTTTGAACTCTTTTTAGTGTTAGTGTAGTTTTTTAGTGAACTCTTTTTTTAATCAGTATCAAAATTTCCAAGAGATAATGAAAAGCATATTTAATAATAGATAAATGCATTTTCTAATTTTTAACTTTAAAAGTATCATAATATCAAATATTTTACTAACAATGAAAATTATTTCAAACATTCTTTATAAAAGCATAAGCTATATTTTATTGAAAAATTCATTTAAAGATTTAAACATTGTGAATTCCAATGATTACAATAGAAATTATATATATATATATATATAGTCAAAATTTCTCTACAAGAGAGAGATGAATAAACATTAATCAAAACTGAAAAAAATTGAAATTGCCAGAAAACCAGACAACAGATTTTAAAAGGATATATGAAAAATTAAAATAATAGAGTTAAATATAAAAAAAATATTAAAGTACAGATGCTACAGTATTATAAACATTGCTGACTTAGGACAGCTTATACATAAAATAATTTATATAAAAGTGTGGGGTTGAACATGTTTTGTGGGCAACCAACCTTCCCCCTTTCTGTTAATAATACTGATCAAAAACCCATTGAAAATAATGGATAGAAAATCCAAATCCATTATGAGAAAAAGGTAACTTACCTAAAAATTGTATTCAAAAATGCAGAGCCCACGCTAAATCTGAGTACAATAAACAAGTTATTGCCAGATTCTGGACCCAAATGCAAATTCAAAGCATAGAAATGGCTGAATAGTACCACTTAGCAAAAGTATGAAAAGAATAGAAATAAAAAATTAAGAATAGTAAGCATACTACCATTACCTTAGGGACACTAAAAGATTATATATGATTTAAAAAAATTAAATTAAATTAAATTTTAAAAAAATTAAGAGAACAAATAATTTAATCTAAAATTAGAATTTGGAGGTAACTATTCAGGAAAAATAATAAATTTATAATAATAAGCTATGGAGATTTAATTCTTACTAATTAGAATTTTTTTATTCAAATAACTATTAATAAAATTAATCTGGTATTTTTGAATTAAGCAGTATTTAGTAAAATGTTTATAGTTATTTTTTTTTATTCCCTTGAAACTAGAAATTTATTGTTATTGTGTTGTATGTAATTAATAACAATATTTTTGAATATAGAAACATGTACATTACTCTCCCAATGTGGTACTTATATAATATTGAATTTAAAGTCTTCTCATTTGCCATAAATATTAGCAACTATTTCATCATCTTTTAATTTAATTTCTATATCAAGAAAATTTGCTTCATAGTTGTTACACACACTATTTGTCTATAATAAATTAATATATTGTGGATAAAAATTAGTGTTAGTTTTAAAGTTGTCTTGCTTGCCAAAAATGATTATATCATCTATATAATAGCAAAAAATGTAATATTCTGAGTTATCAATGAAACTATTTTCAAAATAATGCAAATATAAATATAATGTAAATATAAATTGGCAAGACAGTTGATTTATATATATATAAATCAGAATTTTTCAGGGCATTCCATATTGACTATAGTATGTGAATAAAATAAATGCACTGGAATATTACCAGATAATTTATTTGATGCATAAATTCTGAAAAATATATTTAAAAGACATACCTCTACAACAGAGAGGTCCGTTTCAATTACTTTCATTTGCTGTTGAATTAATCTCATTTCCTGAAAATGCAAAAAAATACAAATGAAACACATGTAACATATTTACTATAATTGAACTTCACCATATAAATATTTTTTAAGTATTAAAAATACCTACTTCTTCTTTCTTAGCCTTCACTGCTGCTAGAAACTCTTTCAGTAGAATGATCTGTGTTTCCCTACAATCCTTCAACATAAAAAAGGGATATCAATAAATTAAAGTAATAAATTAAATATGATCAAGAGACAAATGCATCCACAAATTGGTATCCCACTCCAAACTTTCACATCATATGTAGACTTTAAATACACAGTTTTATTTAGACATTCTCCCCCTATTCTGTGAGTGCACACTTTTATGGGATCAAGTTTCTGTGATTAGACTTAAACATCAAAGACTATTAATTGCAAACTTAATCAAAGGGTTAATTACACAGTACTTGAAGTATTCAGTTTGATTTTTATATGAATAATTTTATAATTATATACCTTATTTAAACTGAGTTATTAACCAATCTTAAAATTATATAAAGTAAATTTTTTAATAAAACATAAAAAAAAATGTTGACTATATTAATTTTCTTAGTTCCAAACCAATTAAGTACTAATATATTTTTAAATTTCCTTGGAGTAATTTTCAAACTTACACTAGTAAAATAAAGTATTAAACACTTCAAGAAGGAAAAGTAAAAGAGCCAAACTAATTTTTCATTTTTAAAACTACAGTTATCGAACCAAAGAAATTAATTAATAATCAACATTTTAACAAAGAATTAGTGAATTTCAACTTACATATTCTAATTGCTGCTTTTTCTGCCCTAATATTTCTAACATGGCATTTATTTCTTCGATGGTTAGATTGGCTTTTTCTCGGTAAAGAAAAGATTGTAGTTCATTTAAATTACTTGAATTCTGTAGCTAAAACAGAAGAAATAACAAGGAGGAATAACAGCAAGGAATCTTGTAACACAATGGTAATACATAAGTTTTTTACAATTACAAAAATTAATAAAAGAATTTTTTTAAAGATTTTTATTTAATGAAGTATTATAAAAGTAAAAAAATAAAGCTATTTTTTTACAAATATTTGAATCTTACAAACAGAACATAAGCATGTACCTACAAGTGAGGAGAAGAGTAACTTTATAAAAGGTTTTTTAAAAAGTTTCATACAGTAATATTTTGTATTGCAATATAAATTGATTATTTTATTTCAATATGAAATATTATACTAATAAATACAAAATAGACTTTTTGCTATTATGAGTTCAGCGATGTGAAAAGTGAGCGTTTAAATTTCATATCTTTCACTCACTCACACACGAAATCTAAAAAAACCAATTTCAACATCAAAACTATTTATATGTGAGGATAGTATACAATATATACATATATAAATTTAGTAACCAATAATGAACTGAAAAGAAATTCTGCAACTTTCAGTTTGTATCCCTTAATTTGGATAGGGAGGTTATACTTGAAAATTAAAATCATTGCTTTTAATAAACTAAAAAATATAACTATACTTCAAAAAATATAAATGTTTAAGTCGATCTTTCTGAGCAACACTATAATTTAAAAACTGAAGAAAATGCTTTAAATATAACTTTGCTTTCACTTGATGAAATTTTATGTTTATTTATTCATTATACATTTGAAACAATGATCAAAAGAAATCAATTTTTTAAAGTTAAAAATAGATGTTTCAAAAGGTACGAAAAATTTAATTAAGTTTGTTAACAAAAAAGATAATTTCTAAATCGATTCTTCAAATTACTATATCTTCAATGGATTTTCAAATTTGATATGCCATTTTCTTTTTCTGGATCTCAATTCGAATTTTTAAAGATAGAGTTCTTAATGTTAAAGATTCAGAAAAGAAAAAAAAAAGACAAAAGAAAACACAAAAATAATAAGGTAATTAAGATTTAAAGATTTTCAATTTATTTGAAATGCTATCTTTTTTTACAATTACACACTAAATGAAAATTTAAAATTCTTAAGAGAAATTATTTATGATTACTATTACAATATACATTCATATTTATTGATTTGTAAAATTCATAACTCAACTCATAAAAAATTTATCTCATCACTATAAGAGGTAATAAATACAGAGAACTTTCATCCTCAATTTAGAGAGGAAACTTAAAATCTATTCCTAGCTATCATGAGAAATGATTTTAATCAGTATAAACTCAGTGATTTAAGACTTACTGAAGATGAGTATTTCCTTTTTTTGTCTTCCGGAATTCTGTTCTTGTGCTTTGCAATAAGCTCGTTTACTTTAAAAAAAGAAATAAATCCAAAACAAAATTAAAATTTTCTGACTAGTCATAAACAAAAATTCATAAAAACTAATAAAACAAATGTATTAAACATAAATAATAATTTTACTGAAAATATATGCATAAAAAAAGTACTAGGAATAAAATAACATTTCTTAACATAAAAGAAAATTTATTACATACACATTCTAATTAAAATAGAAAAATCAAAGAGAGTGACAAATTTTTTGTTACATGAGAATAAGCTTTTTATTAAAAAAATTATAGAAACAATTAACACACATTTTAACACAGCTCATATAACAGAACTGACTTTTTAATCTTATGATAAAATCCTAACACAGACCTTATTTTAATCAATTTTAGTTCAATATTTGACATATACTAATTATTAAAATCAATATTCAATCATATGATTATATAGTATTATACCTGCAATGAAACTGAGACTTCTATACAAAAGCATTTGTTTATCACAATTAACAACCCTCATTTCTATTGATCAAACAAATATTTTGATGTATATTGATTGCAAGGAACAACAATAAAAAAGAAAAACAATTATATAAAAAATCAGACACTCAGGATATCTAAGTTTCTATGTGGCTAGATAAAATTGATATTTTTTATGCCTCAAAGAGAAATAAACTGTAATGTTATAAAATCATAATAATCAGTTTAATTAAATTTAAAAATAAATTTTAGCATTTAGTATATTGCTGTCTTTATCCCTTCACAATTAGGAGAATGAAAGACTGCAATTAGCCTAGTTTTAAATTTGATTTGAATTTATTCAATAGATTCCAAGAACTATACCAAAAAAAAAAGTTACAACCTTTCTCATACACAGGTTTACTTCTTTAAATTGGTAAATAAAAAAAATCGTATACACTGCCCTATTTTTTAAATATTTCAAAGAAAAAATAATAATCACTGTACACAAGCTTTATAAGATTTTAAGTCAAATTTATGTAAATAAACGAAAACTCATTGAATTTTTTCATAAATTTCTAATGTATTTTACCCATTTCAGTGTAACATATATTTATAGACAATCCTACTTAAAACAGCTAGTTTAGTAATAGGTAAGGTTAATTACACTTGATAGACAATGGTTAAAATAATGATAAAATAGCATTACATCATTGACTGTTCTGATCAGCATCCAAGTAATAAAACTGATTTAATGCTTTACACAAGGCAATATTTTTTAGTATAAAAACTGATTTAGAAAGAAAGAAAAAAAATAGTACAATGCTGTTAAAATTCATCTTGCAGAAAATGAGAATCTAAGAGGAATTCTATAGTTTATATTATGAACAATAAAAGGCATTGTCCAACATTCAATAAAAGACATTGTCAATCAATACTTATGAAATTATTGTTTTTTACATTTTAATTACATATACATATCAAGCAATAAAATTTAACTTTTACAATAGATTTTTTCTTGTTTCAAAATAAATGATTTTATAATACACATGCAGACATTTAAGATTGTATGCTTAGAAAGAAAGTTGTTTAATTTATTCAAAAAAAACATGCTACTGTGATTAAGAAAATTAATTTTTCATATTATACATTATGCTGGAAAACAAAAATGCCTTGATAGATTTAGAGTAGCAGAAAATTTTACCCCCTCACTCAAGATTCTCATTTTCTAGAAATCATAACTTTGGTATTAAAAAAAAACTACTTTGAGTTATTTTACCTTTCTTTTATTAAAAAGAATTTCGCTCGCAAGTTCCATATGTGTAAGGATTTAACAGATTTATATAGAAAAACACAGCAACGAAAGAGAACGTAAGATACATTTCAAGAACTTTTATTAATAATGATAAGGAAATTCATACTAATAGGTTTCAAGACACTAAGAATATAAATGCCCAATTATTTGTACATTATAGTTCACTTTAAATGCATCTACTACATAACTTACACAATTATAATTATTCTATCTCTTTTCTCTCTATATATATATCAATCTGTATTTATAAATAATATAATTATTTTAGTCTAATAACATTTATGTATATAAATTGCAGAGATATTTTCCCTTTAATAGATATAATAGAATTGGAAAATCATTCTCTATTGATTGATGTAAAGAGTTTTAAAAAGTAATGATTAGAAGGTTTTATATCATTAAATGCTCAAAATACACCTTTTTTTATCCTTCCAAACACAAAAACTTTACCCAACTTGAAACTTAACACAATGCAAGATGAGAATTCAGTAAGTTACTCTAAAGAAAAAGATGTGCAGAACAAAACAAAAACCCTCTTTAGATGGTTATTTAACCATATTAATTAATACTTTTGTGCATTCAGTAATAATGATGCTTTTCTAATGAACTGAGAGTAATATAAAGAACTCTCCCCATTCTTTTGATTGTACACACTTAACAAATTACCCATATTACCCCTTCACCCAACACTGTGATCAATTTCTTCCTAACAGACCAGTTCATGTATCAACAATCTATTTAATTTATATTATTAGTATTATTTTTTAAAAATATACTTTAAAATAATAAAACAATGCTACTTTTGAAAGAATCCATTAATATATTACCATCTTTGTCTTATTGTCTTAAATATGAATATATAATTGACCATTTTTACTATCAGCAAATCATACATCTCTCTTCAAAGAATGTCATAGTAGCACTCTCAAAGCAGACTGATTAAAATACAGGTTCTGATTCATATAGTTGAAATTTTAATCAAAGTTACCACACATTAAAAATCATATAACCAATGAAAGAATTTTTTTTAAATATTCCACAGAAGTCAAAACCAAATTTTATGTTATGCTCCTTAAAATGTAAATATTTTTTAATTTAAGGATACTTTGCCCATTTAATAAATGAAGTTATCCATTAATTAATTTCCTTATAATGAGATTATTGAATAAAATATTTGAGATTACTTGAGTAAAATAATTGCAAAGCTTCACGATAAAGATATTTATACAGTAGTACTAAATAGAAATAAAGTACTTTAACAGTAATGATTTAAAAAACAATAATTATCCTTTTTAAAACAGAGTTCACTTAATTAGTCTTATAACAAACTAATGATTAATTACAAAATTCTTCAATTTTTGCTATAAATATTTACTCAACGAAAAATATTCATTTGAGAGGAAAAAGAAACAGCACTTTTTTCTGTGTTCTGATTTTTTTTCACATTACTCAAATTTGAATTATCTCTTTAACGACATTTTCTTATGCTATACATTAAAATTCTTGTATGACACTCAATTTAAAAACTGTAAAAACTACTTTACTTACTATGGCTTGTATCAATTCAAGCAATGGCATATGCGGAACTCCCTAATAGGGGGAGGGGAGTTACATTCTATAAACATGTAGACGAAATTGCCAAGAGATATTCTTTTTTTTATGGGTAAAAATAAAAAATTTGTTGGTCTATTGGAAGGTGCCCCCTCCTCCTTGTATACACCACTGAATCCAAGATGAATGTTTAAAATTAATATCCGACATGATTTGGGGCATTAATACACAATAAATGTTAAAATTTCTTAAATTGTATTACAAGAAAGTAAAATAAAAGTAAGAACACTTACACAAGAAATTTGGATAAATATCAGAACTACCATCAATGACAATATTACATTTTGGACATCTTTTGTTATATTCTAAACTAGTAGATATGCAGTTAAAACTAGAAAAGAGAAAGCAGATAATTAATAACAATAATTATTTATAGTCATGTGTAGAAAATTTTGAATATTGACATTCATAATACTAAAAAGTTTACATCACAGTTTGAAGACATTAGTAACTATTTTGATAATCAAGTGCGTAAACCTTCAGAAACAATTCTAACTTTGGATGGAAAAGAGAAAAAAAAAAAAACTTTTATCACATATCCCCTCCCTTCTCATCTGCCAGAGAAGATAACATAAGTAATAATAAACCTTAGTAAAATAATAATACATCTTACAGGAATAATAGTTTAAATGTTCAAAAGTAGCATCTTAATCTTAAGGTATTTTTGACAATATGTCACTAAAAATGGTACAATTTAAATACATTCAACAGACTTACCAAAATGTATGTCCACATTTTGTCATATGAGCCTCTGAGATCATTTCAAAACATATAGGGCTAAAATAAAAGAATTCAGGAACAATATTAGTAAACATAATAGAATTAAATACTCAAATTAATGAGATAAATCTAGTATTGTAAAAGAGAAAAAAATATAGTTTATATAAGTTTTTTTTTTAAAATAAAATTGCTTACGAAAAATTCTTGTCGAAAGTACATATTGTGTGTATATATATTTTACCATATATTAATTTTTAAAAAAATATTTTTATCTAAAGCAGAGTTTTCAAAATATGTGGCAAGGATTGGTTACTGGACCATACAGAAATTTTAGAAAAACTACAAAATTTCTGGACATACAGTTACTAAAAATAAGAAAAATCTTTCAATTTAGAAAAATATTCAAGAAAGTTCACACATGTCTTGCAGTATCAAACATTTATCCAAGAGTTAATTTTTTATACTAAAATAAATGTGTATTTCAAAGAATTGTTTCTAATTTTTTTTTTTTTTTGACTAATTACACTGTGCAGCAAATTTTTAAAAGGTTCCTGTTTCCAAGATGAATATAGTTAATTCATAATGAATTTGATATGTTGAACATGATTACAATAAATAAAAGGCTGGATTGGACACAGTTTTTTTTTAATGCCTATGCATTTTTTTAAAAAATGTACATGCATATACAAAAATACCTTTAATACACCTTTGTACCTTTTTGGAGACAAATGTTGCTTGTTGTTGAGTAATTGACAATTTTAGAGTACAAAAAATAAGATACAAAAAACGCTATTGATTTATCAATATCACCAAGTATATATAGAATTCCCCCCCTCCCCATAGAAACCTGTAATAAAAAATGGCATTCGATCAGGCAGGAATTTATTTATTTTTATTTGTCAAATGCCTGGCCATTGACCATCAGATCATTAGGCAACAAACTCTCCAATACTTTATACAATCCAATCCAAATTCTTAAGTGTAGAGCACACGTCTAAATGAGCAGCATCTATGATTTGTCCAGAATCACACAAAACACATCAAGGTGAGACAGTCAAATTAAAATGAAACAACTGGGCACAAAGGCAGGCAGAGTATAATCAATAGTCTTCCTGATACTTTATATTTTGAAATATTTACAATAATATTAAAAAATATGCTTCTAAATCTTGAAAAACTGGGTTTTGGACAAAAACATCAAATGTACTATGAATATCGCTGCCAGCTCTCTAAGGAAACTCAAGCTGATAAATATGTAAATCCAGTCAAATTTATGGAAACCAAAATTTTTATTGGAATACATTACTGGCACATTACATACATTACTATAATTTTTTATCACATTGTTTATTGATATTTTTCTGGTGACAATGGAAATCAGCATTTTCAGGACCATCACCCATCTGGTATAGAGGTTAGTGACACTGACTGCTGTGCCATAGGTTCAAATCCCGGAGAAGGCATGGATGTTTGTAAATGTATAGTGCCTTCGTGGCATGGGGATCCTCTAAATATCAAGCCGCAAGTCTTCTCATGAGGTTAGTGGAAGGGAAAGAGAGGTGCAGGTTCCTGACCACATCCCAGGATGTTCTCACTCTAAATTGGAGTGGAACCAAGCCAAATTGTACTGTCAACTGCATGGTGCTCAAAGCTACAGCTAACCACAAGCTCACAACTAGCTCCATGTCACAATGAATTTTATGGGCCTTGATCTGATGTTACTGTAAATTGGATGGGATAAATAACAACAACAGGATTTAATACATGTACTTTCAAACTCATTGGTTGCACTAATTAAGACCAAAGAAATTTATGAACAATTTTTTCTTCAAATAAATATATAATCAGAAATTTATTTTGGCCAGAATGAGGAATTTTCATAATTTTGGGCAAAGGTCAAATGACGAGGACACCTAAGCTGGCATTGCACACCATGCCAACATGAGGATTTTGCACTTTGTCAAATTTATCATGCTTTAGTAATTTGGCATAATAAATCTTCAGTGGCACCAAAACCGAAACCAACAGCTTGACAAACCTGACTATCACTCAGCTATCACAGCTATAATTGAAATATTAAATAATTTTGCATAGAATTAACAACTTTAAAGCATGAGATATATTTAAAAACTACATTGAGTTGTTCTTTGTGTTTGAATTTAAATTTGTTATTTGATTGTTTGTGTCAGTTAAATAAAAATGGAATTCCTATTTTTATTTCAATTTCATATGAGTATTTCTTGCACATATTATTCTGGTTTGAGAGGAAAAAAAAGAATTAAGGTATGTACTTATTTGGGAATGCTGCAAGAGTGATCAATGAATTAAGCACCATATTATATAAAAGGCCAGCAAATAAAAAAAAGTACTTTTGAAGAAAGCAAGTGAAGTATGATACAGATTTTGAAGATGATGTAGAAATGAAAGGCAAACCATTATTTCATTTCCTTTAAGACTGATGACTCAGAGAAAAGTATCACAAAGGACACATTCCTTTAAGTCCACCAAGAAACACATATATATATATTGTTGCAAAAATCAATAAAATTATTATCTTGTGTAATCCAAGTGGAAAAGAACAAAGCCAGCAATCAAGTCAGCTGTTTTGCATCTTTCTTGTGATGCTCACAAAGGTTTCAAAATTAAAATTCTAAAAAGGTCTTGGGATCATATAATTTTTATTTATGAATATTAAAACTTGTATTTTACACAGTCAAATGTTATTTGGTTTTGATGTACTGCTAATTTTATTGACTACTAACAATAGTTTCGTAACCTATTTTAGATTCACACCCCTAGCTTAATTTTACTTCAATTTAGCCAACATCTAATTCTTAAACTTTTAGAATTCTGTGCCTTCAGGTAAAGAATTAAAAAAAATCCCAACAAACAAAATTTATTTCAATAAAATCTACAATTTTTTTACGATTCACATAAAAGATTCTATCCAAGAACTTTGAAATCTTAACTTTTCTCATTTAAAATCATCACAAACCTAAATTCATCCAGAATATAAGCTAGATCCACACTTTTTTACAATTTGAATAAAATATAAACCATCACTTTTTCAGGTTAATATATTAACATTCTACTATACAGTGTGAAATTCTAAAATACTTAAGAACTAAACTATTTAATAACAATTTTACAGATGAATTCATTCCTATTCAAATTTAAATAGTAATAATAATTTTTTAAAAAATACAATATCTTTTTTAAATTAATCACTCACTAAAATATTCATCATAAAAAATACACCTTTTTGTCTTTTCTTTTTAATATTAAGAAAGCAGAAATATTTTAATAAATAAATAAGACATTTCAAAATTAAATACCATAGAAAGTCGTTGTTTTTATCTTCACCTGTACCTAGACCATTGTATACAGGAGGATGAGGTCTTTTCTTTAATTTACGCATAGCTTCAGGAAATGTTTCTGCTCGATTATTCTCTGCCATGGCTCCAGAAACTGAATATGAAAACTGTAATATAAGTTGAAAGTAGTAAAAATCTACATAAATATTATATCACTATCTTGTTTGTACAGATTGTGTATTACATAACTTTTTAATATACTTCAATATGGTAAAAATTGATATTGGTATTGTACCCATCAAGTTGTTTTAAATTTTTGCCAAGTTGGATAACATCTTGATTTGTATCATCTGGTACTACATATGCTATAGTGTTTATGTATATGATTGCCATTTTTTTATTGTCCCAACCTATTAATTTCACAAGTAATAAATTTGGTTTTTACAAAATTTTTTAACCATTCCTATTTTGGATGCTTTTGTTGCAGTATTTGGATTTATTTTTGTGATCTTACTTTAGTGATGATTTCTTTTATTCATGAAATCATGGATATCTCAGAAATTATTGGTGAGCAACAGGATCTTTTTTAAAAAAAAAAAAAAAAGAGTATGAAGGTTCTATAATTAATAATTATATAAAAGGTTATTTAAATCCACCCCTTTTGATCAATTTTGTTTTTTACGTATTTGGATTTCATTCTGCAAACTTAGTTAAAATTTCTCCTTTAATATATTTTCCTTTCAAAATAGTTCCTTCAATATTTTTAACTTCTGACAAAAGAATTAATTTAAAAATTTACATTAACATTATAACAGTTTTCGTTACAAACAAAGTATAAACTGTATGTCAAGTTTGGTCATATTTTAGTTTTGATAGATTTCATTTTTTCACTTTTGAAAGGTTGATCCTGTTGTTATTTATAACCTTTTAGACAGCAAGGTGACTTATTTTAAAAGTAACCCAAATCACCAACCCATATTTAATAGTTCATTTCTGCTCAATTTCCTTTTCAGTTTTTACAGATACACTATATCAGTAATATTTCTTCAATTTGATAAACTCTAATAATAATACTTTACCACTTAATTCAAGGTATCTAATAATTGTTTTCATACCTTTTTTTTGAATAAGACAAGAAAACTTTAAATATATACAACCGTTTTTTATTTCATTGATGAATTAGTTTTGAATGTTATACAAACTTAATAGATACTCTAATAGAGCAAAAAAATTGCTAAATTATACTTGGAGAAAATACAGTTACTATACTTAACCAGTAAGATTCTATAGTTTTTTAAATACAAGTTTCTTTTTTATAAATAATAAATACAAATGAAAGCAGGGACGTCTTAAGGCATGGGCCCAGGGCCTTGTCTTATTCTCCGACTAAACCTTAATATTATTATTTGAATAATTTCAATGGTCAAATGTTATTTCTGGTTGTATTCTCCAAAAACTAGAAATTTTGGACAATTTGTCAACTGGCTACATGTGATGAGCATCATCCACGTATAGGCCTAACCATACACCTTCATTACTGATGCAGTCATGGTCAAGCCGGTTCGTACGATTGTAAGTCATACACATTTATTTGTTTTGTTACTGTGTGTATGAATATTTGACAATGTATGTTATGTACTGTCTACTTTTAAGTGTCATAGGTGGAGTCTATATTTGTGTAGGGGCCCAGGGCCGCAAGAAGCCTTAAGGTGTCCCTGAATGAAAGACTTAATTGAATTAGTGTGTATTGTACAATATTAATTTTATCAAAAAGTCAATATCCAAATGATTTATATCAACATTATATTTGTGTGATCAATATGATTAATGCAAAGAAAACAATCTGGTAAAAATATTATATACAAAAACTAACTAGGCTAAATAACTTTTTTTAACTGTGAGCTAAATTTTTAGCAATTAAGTTATTTCAAACGTACAATCTAGACGAGGATTTCTTTAAATAATTTTCAACAACTCCAGATGTAATCCATACCAAAACATTTTAATCAAACAGAAACAGTGAATGAACTTAAGCAAATACTTACGGGTTAGATCACAAAGGCCATAAGGTAGTTAGTTTTCAGGAATATAAAACACCGAATCAATTTAAAACTTATCTGGTTGATGATCATATCATCATACAAAAACGTCAGAAATAAAAATAATAATAACATGAAATTAGAATTGGCACATAATTTTGAGTTTAACGAAATAAATTGTTTTCATTGATTTTGCATAAATGCTCTTTATTAGATCAAAAGCACTTTCATTAAAAAATAATTTTGAAATTAGGGGAAGATATTCTCTTAAAATGACGAAACATAAATATATGTAACAAAAAGAACAATTAATATTAACAGTAGACTAGAACCAGACCTCACAGAGAACATAAACACATCCACTTAAGAAGATGTATAAACAACCGCACGAAAGGCGAAATTTTTGATGCGAGTTGAGCAGAGCATCAAGTAACGTTTGAACTTTCAGCTACCTATGAGCCCCATATATAAAATAAATATTGAAAATTAAAATTGCATAGTTAAGCAATAAAAGTAAAAGAGATTTTTCATAATTTTTCAATGTAAAATTTTTCTTTCTTTTTTTACTAAAATCTCATAATTTCGGATAGTCTGCATTAAATAGCCAACCAATGAAAGGTGGACACGGTTATTTATGTTTCGGTTTCGATTTATAAAATTTAACTGCGTCCGCAAACACCGCTAAATCTGTGAATTTTCCTGACGCCGCTTGGGTTTGATTGTCGATATTAAGCCGTTCATTGACTTACTGCCTTCACTTTTTACGTGTCAATTCTTCAGATTGCAATCCATTTGTCTGATAGTGTTTGTTGGCTTTCGTGTACTTAATTTTGAAGTGGTAAGGATCATATCCCTTTAAGCATATTCATTTCTTATAAAACAATCAAATATTTTATTTCTGTTTTGTTTATTATTAATTACTGATGTTCTACAGGTTTTAAAAGATGTTTATTTAAAAATAGCTTTTGTTAGATTAAATAAAATTTTATTTTTGTGTTAGAAAAATCCACTTGTCATTAAAAATGTATGTGATCTTTATTTCACTTTTATATTCATTCTGTATATTAGGAAAATGCACTATATTTGTGCAGTCTTTCTCTGGGGATTAGTTATCCCGTATTGTTTGGCGGAATCTAAAAAAGAATCAATTGGAACAGTTATTGGCATTGATTTGGGAACTACGTACTCTTGGTAAGTTAATTTTTTAACAACCAAAATATTTTTAAAAAGTACTTCTAAATACCTTCAGAAGTTATTTGTTCAGTATTAAACATTATAAGTTTTATTAAATATTTTATTTTTAGTTCAAATTATTCAGGGGCCAAGCACTCTTAAGCATATTATCTATTATAGCAGCTATATAATGCAATTTATATCTTAATTTGCTTCTTTGTATTTTTCTAGATCAAATATAGAAAGATTAAATGAAGTGATTAGAGTATAAGTTCTTTGGATAATTAAATTCATGTTTAATGCAAATTCTAGTTATGTATAGTAAGTTAATTGTAAATTTTAAAGCAATCATTTTTAACTTTTCATATTGTGAATGTCCCTGTGTATGTTTATTCTTGAATATTTTTGAGTAAATAAAGTTTAATTAAGCATTCATCTAATGGTTTTAAAAAGAAATTATATGTAGTTCATTTTAAAGTATTGCATCTTAATTTAAGACAAATTAATTATGTATGTTCTATGAGTAATATATAAATTTAAAACATAAGTATCAACTAGGACTGCAGTCCTTGTGTGGTAATAGCAATTCTATTTTCTTATGGACACATATTTTAAAGTCTGTTACCAGAAATACTTTCTGTTTGATTCATTTTCTTCTACTGAAACTATTCTATTGAATTCTAAATTTAGTCTGCAATAGGAAAATTCCTGATTTATTTCTTAAATTTCCTCTTAATCAGATATTGTAAATGCTTATAAAAAAAAAGTGCTGTAAGATTTCAGGTATCTTCTTCAGGATGATACAAGTAGGTCATTAATTCCTTGGAAAGTTTTTATGTATCTTTTTCCTTTATTACCTATCTCTGGCTGATACTGAAATCCAATTTTAGCTACAAATGTTTTTCTTTTCCCTAAAATATGTAATTGTATTTAAAAAAAATATATTTGTGTTTTTTTTTTGTGTGTGCAGTGTTCTTAGTCAAATCTATTGAATATAGAATTGTATTTGTTTTCAAATTTAGTTGTTTCTTATTAAAAAAAATTTGATTTTTAGATTTTTAAAATTAAAGTTCTCATTATTATTTTTTTTAAAGCTTGGATAGAATACATAAAAAATCATACAATTTCCTACATCTTGAAGGGGCATTGATTTCTTTATTTTATTATGGGTAAAGGGTGAGATAGATACGCAAGATATAAATATAATTATGTGTTTTAAAAAACTTCATTGTTCATTTACATAATGTATTAATTTTTCATAGAAAAAAGTTAAGTTTTAAAGATTAAATTTCATCTTTAAAACATTTATTTGATTTTGTTTCCTAAATTTTATTTTTCTAAATTATTTTAATATTTTGAAATTAAATTAGAAAAACATGTTGTATATTAATTAGGGTTTGCAATCCTGGGATTTCGGGATTGCATTATCCAAATCCCAGGATTTGGATTGAGCTATTTATTAAAAATACTTGCATATTAGCATAGTTGAAATTGCATAATAAAATTGAAAATATAATTAAAAATTGATTTTAATATTATTTAAATGAAACGAACATAAATTAATTAATCTTAAAAACAAATAAAAATAGTACATAATGAAATTTTTAAAAAAAAGCATTTCTTCATTTCTTGTGTTTTTGTAAATCAGCTTATAAAAACACAGCTCCTTCAGCGTTTCATTGTTGAAACGGCTTCTTATTTTTGTTACACATTGTTTTGCTAAAGAAAATGCACATTCAGATTATTTACTAGTAGGTATTATCGTCATTAAATAGGAGTATGTTCTTTTCAGGTAGTCATCACGTCTCCCTCCATTTTCAAAAAAGAGGCATTTCTTTTTGAAGTTTTGATGACAGTGTCTCAAATCTATTAGACTGCATTAATGCATATTCTTCTTTGATAACTTTATTTCGTTCTTCTGCTACACTTAATGGTTTTTGTATATAAATTGATCCAGTTATTGAACCAGAATGTGAATCAATTTCATTTAAAATTGAAGATCCAGTTGCATGAGCCGTTAGTAATGCAAAGGGATTTGAAGTGTCCAAGTCTTCCAAGCAGGTCCGATATTTATTAACGGCATTTAGTTGAAGAAGGAACTGTGACAAAATCTATTCTTGTGATGTTGCTTATATTATTGTGTAAACATTGCAGTGAGCCACTTAGATCCGTGCGACATTCTCGCATACAAGAAATGAGAACTGTGCATATATTTTTTTTACCTACGACACACTTATAATTGTACAAAAAAATTCAATGTACATATTTCATAAAAAAATATAATTTTTTGAAAATTTTTATGAGAAAAATTTTTTAGATATAATTTAGACAAAAATTAAATCCCGGGATTTTGGGATTGAAAAAAAACCTGGGGTTTCGAAATTCTGGTATCCTGAGGCTGAAAACACCACTAAATATCTTCCAAAAATTCTAATTTCCTCTGTCCAGGTTTACTGACACCAGACATCCTGAGAATGGGAGAAATGTCTATTTTCTGCCCCCACTCGCGATGGGGAGGAAATTACAGAAGAAAATAAGAGAAAACACATATCAAATTTCACGGTTTAACATACACATCCGCCTTGAATGCTTCAAGGTTCAACAAGAAAACTGACATTAAACGTATACAGTACTAAAAAAGTAAATAAGATACATTAAATGTAATACCAAATTCACAATATTTTGAAAAAAAATTTCAAAATATAATTCGGACAAG
Source organism: Trichonephila clavata (assembly GCA_019973975.1). Lineage (NCBI taxonomy): Eukaryota > Metazoa > Arthropoda > Arachnida > Araneae > Nephilidae > Trichonephila > Trichonephila clavata. Next base: position 208,612 of record BMAO01005129.1, on the reverse strand, counting down.
AATTAAATCCTGGGATTAGTTATTTTAATCCTGGGATTTGAAAAAATCCCCGGGATCCCGGGGCAGCAAACCCTAATATTAATTACATAGCTAATTATTTTCAGGATAACTTGCATTTAAAAAGCTAGTTTTTGAGTTTTAATAAATCTAAAAATATTTATTTAAAAATTTTTAACTCAAAGTTTACTTTAAAAGGAAAACTTTATTCTTTTTATGTGTTAAGGGGTTTTTTAACTAAAAAAATTTTCACATTTGAATAACAAACTCCAAATTTGGTTGCAAGGATCTTGTGTTGTTGTTGCATGCCTCCATTGGCTAGCAGTGCTAGACCAGCTTCATGATGTCATACACTCTCAAAGAATCCAACACCAGCAAGGGATCATCAGCTAAATCCTGCATGGTGAGCCCAAGGCATTGGAGGATGTGAGCTGACGAAGCCGGCTCAGAAGAACAGTTGGTACACATTTCAAAGCTCTTGGATCCTTCGGAAAATTTCATTGATTTAAAGTGAGCACTTCAAAAGCGGACTAGAACAGTTTGTTCTTGTTTATTAAACCCCCAGAACAAGAACACTGATACCAATGGTGCTCCGGAGAGACCATTGATATCAGTGTTCTGGTATTGGATCTTCTCATAATAGGGGGAGTTCAAGTGAACTCATGTTACTTTAAATATTTTTTAAGGAGAAGGGAAGAAAATGCTCCAAAATCTCAGATTTTTAAGTTTAAAACTCGTCAAACTTGTAAGCTGAAAAAACTTGTGAAGTGTTCCAGAAACTTCTATTAAACGTTTTATTTTTTAATATTAATTCAAGTGATAGATTAGGGAAAGAAGTTTAAAAACTATTTGAATAGTTTTGGGTTCAAGTATAGAACTAGTTGTCTTGTTAAGGATTTTTTTAGTGATCCCCTTTTAGTGTTGCCAAACTATTGTTAGTTATTTGCAGGTAGCTCTTATAACAAATTTCAAACAATAATGTAAGATACAAATATCAATACTTTTATTAGGAATTATTTAAAATTAGTGAAATAATGAAATATTTAAGGTATAAAATAAATATTATGCCATTTCTTTAAAAAAAAAACTTTCTCAGTTTTACTAAGGAAAATTAAACCTTTAAGATTGTTGAAAAAGAATTAATTCCGCTCATTCATGTTTCGGTTATTGTTCATCTTTTGTCATATGAACTCGGAAAGTTTAGAGTAGAGAATCTTGTGTTGAGTTTTATTTTGTACTCGGAATTTGTGCTTCTCAACCTTCTTTCCAAAACATTAATCTCAAATGGAATAAAATCAGGTGACTTTTGAAATCCTTGTGCTTTTTATCATTAAAGGGGGGTAATCATATTTAGTTTTTCTTAAAACCAACTATTCTTTCTATCAGATCTTTGAATACAATTCTTTTTCATTCCTTTCTTGTAGTATTCTCAAATAAAATTGTTACTCGAAACTTTTTCAATGAAACCTATGACATTTTCCAAAAATGATCATTCAATATTATTCAAAATCAAACCTTTAGCAATCCATTCTTGTATAACAGGTGTTATTTCCTTGTGTTCCAAAAAACATGAAAAATTAAAAAAGGATGTAAATTATACTTAGTCATACTGTTCAGAAAAATTAACTTGAAACTCAAAAAAAAAATATATAAATATAAAATCATAATGAAGTATCTAACGATTATTGAAGCCAAAATAATAGTTTTTCTACAAGATCAGTGAAATAATTATTCTAAAAAGAAACTTTTTATTGAAAACATCTGCAAATTTTAAATAACAAATAGCATTCAGGGGCAAAATACATCTGACCTAATTAAAATAGCTGTGCATCTCAATGTATTAAAATTACCAAAGAAAATAAATAAATATTTTTGAAAGAAGCTATTTCACCATGAAATCTAAAAATCATCAAATCTAAAAGAAATCCTTTTCTATATTTGAATTGTTCTCAAAAGAGTAGTAGATGTAAACTTTTTGAACCAGTTTAAAAGCTAAACTTTTGTAATTATTATTGATTTATACTTTTTGTACACAATTGTAGTTTAAAGTTTTTTTAGTTATTAAAGAAAATGTTTAAAAGTGTAAGGTCTTATCATGGAGGAAATTTTATAATTTGATGCTTTATTCTTCATCTTCAACTTTTATATAAAGTAATATATAATGAATGTTGTATTTTTTTTATTATTTTATGATTCTTGCATTAATTTTTCTACATAGCATTTTAAAATATCCCTTATCTGTAATGAAAATAAAGATATATTTCAACTATTTGAGAATTTAGTATTTTTATTTGGCCTGATTATATTTTTAGTGTTGGAATTTTCAAAAATGGCAGAGTTGAAATCATAGCAAATGATCAAGGTAATCGTATCACTCCCTCCTATGTTGCATTCACTGCAGAAGGAGAACGATTGATAGGTGATGCAGCCAAGAATCAATTGACTACAAATCCTGAGAACACTATTTTTGATGCCAAACGACTTATAGGAAGAGATTGGAGTGAATCAACTGTTCAGAGAGATGTCAAGTTTTTTCCTTTTAAGGTGAAATATTTAGTTATAGCAAAATTTTAATTGCATTTTAAAAATAGTTTACTAGTGTTACTTTTCAATTAGCTTTTTAATAGGCCCATCTAGTCTAAAGTACTCTACAGAGGAATTGAAAAATCTGATAATAAGACTTGGTATTTTTAATATGAATGCTCTTTTAAATGCTTAAATCTTTTTAAAATTATACAGTTTTTAGAGCTTAAAACATTTTCAATTGTTTGTATGTATATATATATAATTTTAAAATTAGTAATATTTAATTTATTATAATATATTATAATAAATATTTTATATATATAAATATATAAATAAATATTTATATATTATTATTAAAATTAGTAATTAAATTTAGTGATTTCATAAATAGTTTAAATAATGTTAAAATTCTGAAGACATATAAAGTTGTTTCTTTATTTTTTTATTACACTAATTAAAAATTTGATCGATTGGTAGATTTTATTAATGTTGTTGAATGCTTTGTATGTTTCTTCTTTGCATGAAATTATTTATGTTCCTAATAATTAGGATAAATTAAGAATATTTCCTCTGAAAATTATTGATTATTTTATTTTATTATTTTGTGTCACTTAAAATTTTATGTACAGTCAGACCCTGATTTAATGAATTCATTGGAACTGAACATTTTATTTGTTAATTTGGGGTTATTCATAATGTCAGGGTAAAAAAAAAATACAAATCTTTTTGCACTTTTGGGAAATTCTATAATAAGAAACTGCATAGAAAATATTCACAATTAGAAAACACATACTTTTAATTCAGCAGCTAAAAATTCTAATAGTAAATTATTATGCACCAGTTAATTAAAAGTTTTAAAATACTGTCTGTTTGACAGTCTCATTAATATCTGACTCAAAAGAGTTCTTTTTCGACTCTATGCAGCAAAAGATATACAGCATCATTTACATCCTCTTGTATATGAGGTATTTTTCAGTTTCTAAACAATGCAAAGTATTAGAAAGCATAACAGTTTTAACATGAGTTTCATTAGGAATTCCTGAATCAATATTAATTGTCTGCCACAAATCAACAACTTCTTTAGTTGCACACATAGACAATCCATCATCAAATGCAACATAATTGTTGAAATCTATTCCAGGATAGACTTCTTTCCATATGACTTCTTCATCAGGAGCAAAATCTTCATCACTTTCTATGTGAGTGCCTAAAAATCCTGCTTTCCGAAAGCATTTTTTGATTGTGCTTTTAGAAACTTGGTCCCAAGCTTGTCTCTCAAAATGCAAAGCATCCAAAACATTGACTTTGTACGTTTTCTCTTAAGTTTTGTCTAACGATGCTGTAATCTTTCTTGTAAGCAATTTTTGGTAATTGACTTTCATAGATTGGATTATACCAAGATCTAGTGGCTTATGCAATTTGCAGGAAAAAAAACAAGACTTTGACATTAGTTAGTTTGCAATTTTGAGGATGACCGGGACATTTATACCAATAAACAAAAGAATTTTTTTTCTTTTGTTCCTTCATGGATTGATAAAAAAAATAGGTAAATAGTGAATAAGTCATCCAGGATTTTTGGTTTGCAGCTTATTCTGTCACAGTTAAGTCTTTACATTTTTAAAGCACAGCAGCTTTACTGACCTTATCACAAATAACTTCAATTTGTCAGTTCCATTGGCATTAACTGCAAACAAAATTATAATTATCATTTTGCTTTTGTCCCACCAAAGCATTTTCTTTTCTATAACAGTGTTTTGTCGGGCTGTAAATCATAAAATAATCCTGTTTATCTGCGTTGTAAATATTGGATGAATACCCCTCAATCAGAGTATACATTCTTTCTTTCCAATCATATGCTACATTTTCATCTACATCCACTCTTTCTCTGCATACTGCTTTTTGGGTTACATCGTATCTTTTCTTAAAATGATCAATCCAACCATTGGATACAGAAAAGTCTTTCACATCATGCTTTTTGGCAAGTTGAGGAGCCTTTTCTTTAGAGTTCCATTAATGGCTATTTTCTTGGCACAAACGATGTTGAATCATTCCAATAGATTGGATTCAAAAGCAAAAACATGAGTAGCTTTTAGTGATTTTCTTATTTTAGACAATTTATCTCCACATTCTGCAGATTCCTTTTAAATTTCTGCTCGCTGTTTGATAATTGTAGCCAATGTTGACGTTAACATTTTAAGACATTCTGCTAAAGCATTTTGGGGTCCAACATTGTCATCAAATTCATGTAAAATGTTAAGTTTTTCACTCTAAAGAAAAACGTTTTCGACAATCTGCCATGTTTCACAAATTTTAAACAAAATTTTTTGCAAAACTATTATATATACAAAAAACATGCTTCTTTCAAGAGAGAATAAATGTTACAAACTCGTAAAATATCTCTTGAGGTGTTGGCAAAATTGACACGATGTGCTGCACTCATGACTCATCTGCACTTGAGGGGATAGTCATTAGTCTAATAATGGGCTGCACCCTTTCCGGTCGAAATTTGCTGCTAACAAGAAAAATCTTTTTCTGTACTGGACAAAAAAAAATTTCATTTGAAAAAAAAAATCAAATTTTTTTAATCTAAATAACTAATAAAAAATATCTAAAATCTAATATCTAATAATCTAAATATGTAAATTTCTAATTAATAAAAAAAATTTCAACAGTTGAAATAATTTATTAATTTAAGGCTTTTTATTCTTTAAATAGGGGGTTTTGCATTTATTTTTAATCGGTGGAGAAGAAAAATTCATTATATCACAAAATTCATTAATTAGGAGTTTGATTGTATATATAATTTAGAGGTAACTTGTAAAGGGAGACAACTTTAATATTTTGACTCTTAATAAATTAGTTGTATTAAATTGTATTATTTGGTAGTTTTTAGATTTATAAAAATACTTAAGCAAGCAATTGTATAAATATTGCATAAAATATTTAGAATTGATTTTTTGTTACAAATTTTATTTTGAATTTAAAAAAATGTGTAAAGTTACATTGTAATTGAAATCTTGTGTGTCATGAGCTCATTCACTATTAAATTGACTTTCAAATCTTTATTGTTAAAAACTTATTTTTACTAGGTAATTGAGAAAAATAGCAAACCACACATTCAAGTAGACACATCCCAAGGTAAAAAAACATTTGCACCAGAAGAAATATCTGCTATGGTCCTCACCAAAATGAAGGAAACAGCTGAGGCTTATTTGGGAAAGAAGGTAAATCATGCCGTTGTAACAGTCCCTGCCTATTTCAATGATGCTCAACGTCAGGCAACAAAGGATGCAGGTTCTATTGCTGGATTGAATGTGCTTCGAATCATTAATGAACCTACTGCTGCAGCTATTGCTTATGGTCTAGACAAGAAAGAAGGAGAAAAGAATGTCCTTGTTTTTGATCTTGGTGGTGGAACTTTTGATGTATCGCTTCTGACTATTGATAATGGAGTATTTGAAGTAGTAGCCACAAATGGAGACACTCATCTTGGTATGTTATATATATATATATATATTTAAAGAATTTTTTGTAGAATCAACTAAAATATTACTGTATGCATTCAAGTGAAGTAATTTCTACAGAAATGTAATTTTTAGCCAGAGTTGCTCTCAATAAATAGATGTATTGTAAAATTAGAAAGAATTATAGCTATTTGTTTGAGATTTTGTTAACTTTTAAAATCTAATTATGTTTGTAAAATGTAACATCTTATGCAAACTTTATTATCAAAGTAAAAAAAATAATAAATTTCTGCAATGAACTGTAAAAAATATTTGTAAAATAATTATTTTTATCTGTATTAATTTTTTTGTATTATTTTAAACTGTCTTCCTTTGAATTAAAAAAAAAATTTTTTTTAATGTGTGTGCCTTGTAATCAAAATTTTTAAATGGTCTTTAAATAAATTTGGTTTTAGGGGGTGAGGATTTTGATCAACGTGTCATGGAATATTTCATGAAGCTGTACAAAAAGAAATCTGGTAAAGATATTCGTAAGGACAACAGGGCTGTTCAGAAATTAAGAAGAGAAGTGGAAAAGGCAAAACGTACCCTATCGTCAGCTCATCAAGCCAGAGTAGAAATTGAGTCCTTTTTTGAAGGTGAAGATTTTAGCGAAACTCTTACTCGAGCCAAATTTGAGGAATTAAATATGGTAAGATTATAAAATTGCCTCATATTTTTATTAAAAAAATCTATATTTAAATTAAAACTAACATGCATGAGGATAGTCAAAATATTATGGCTTTCTTTGTGAATGTTAAGCATTTAAAATTATCATTAATGTTTAATAAAAGAAAAATAATATGGTGTTTTTTTATTTATATACATTGGTTTATTTAAAAGGAATAAAATATTAACAAACACTCTTCGTTACAATTCTGTAATTTTTCTGATATTATTAACCAGTATAAGAAATTCTGCATGAGAGAGAATTCACTGTAAAAATTTATTAGTAGCTGATGAAAGAAAGTAAAAGAGAAAATATTGTAATGAATTATTTTCACCTTTTTAACATTTTATTTTAAAGAAATGTTCTAACAAAAACTATAATGCATATTTAATGTGCATTTAATTATTGAAAATTTTATAAAAAAAAGAATTTTCATTTTGCTGATTTCAACACCAATTTTCTATATTGTATTTCAATTTCAGTCTGTTTCTGAGGGCCATAGTGGTTAAAATCATGAGTTGTATGGTTAATGATGCTTAAGTTAAGGGTTTAAATCCCAATTTTATTGAAAACCTGTTGTATAGAATAATGGGAACTTGTGTGTGTGTACTGAATTCACAAATGCTCATGTGGCTGCAGTTACAGTGGTCCTAACCATGACCTCATGACGGACATTATTTCTGTTGGGTTTGGATTCTAGTGCCACTGAAACCTGCTGTGAAAAGGTGCAGATGCATATTACAACTGTTTGTGCTCCAAGTCCTCATGTTGACATGGTTATAAATTTGTTGATTGCAGTATCAGTTCAGGTGCTGTTCTGGTGACTTGATTGCAGTTCAAAATTGCAAAGTTCATAGTCACCAGCCCTTGAGTTGCTTTGAACAATCTACATTTCTCAGGCATTTTATTAAAGTAAGAGGAGCAGAATGTCAGCTGGAGTGTTAATTATCTGATCATTCAAATTTTTCCAATATCCCTCATGTAACTTTAGAATAATTCTTAAATCAAACTTTGAAGTCATTATAAATTTTAATGTTAAGTATTATTTAACCCATTATAACTATCTATTGGAAATTAGATTTTATGTAAAAGCATATTTGGATGACAAATTATTTTTACAGGATCTATTCCGTTCTACCATGAAGCCAGTTCAGAAAGTATTGGAAGATGCTGACTTGCAAAAGAAGGATATTGATGAAATCGTGCTTGTTGGTGGCTCAACTCGTATTCCCAAGATCCAGCAGCTGGTAAAAGAATTTTTCAATGGCAAGGAACCTTCACGAGGTATCAATCCTGATGAAGCTGTTGCTTATGGTGCTGCTGTTCAAGCTGGTGTTCTCAGCGGTGAAGAAGATACAGGTAAACAATACTTTAATATATTAATTATTTGGAATTAGTATGTGTATGTGTGTGCAGTTTTATACTAAAAATGGTACATATATGGATAAATTCCATAAACTATATTTTTGATTTTTTTTTATCTTAATTTATAACATGCATGCTCTTTTTTCCAACAGGTGAATTAGTGTTACTTGATGTAAATCCTCTGACACTAGGTATTGAAACAGTTGGTGGAGTCATGACCAAGTTAATTCAAAGAAATTCTGTCATCCCTACCAAAAAGTCTCAGATATTCTCTACTGCTGCTGATAACCAACCTACTGTTACCATTCAAGTAGAAACATATTCTTATTTCCATTTCTGAATTCATTCAAAGTCTAACATCAAAAATGTTTAGCATAGAATTTATTAATGCTTATTTAATGTGAGTAAAATTATTTTAGGTTTACGAAGGTGAAAGACCAATGACGAAGGACAACCATCTTCTGGGAAAATTTGATCTAAATGGCATTCCCCCTGCACCAAGAGGTGTGCCCCAAATTGAGGTCACTTTTGAAATAGATGTAAATGGTATTCTCAAAGTCACAGCTGAGGACAAAGGCACAGGCATCAAGGAGAAGATTACCATCACTAATGACCACAATCGACTGACACCAGAGGACATTGAACGTATGATCAAAGATGCAGAGCAATTTGCCGATGAAGATAAGAAGATCAAGGAACGAGTAGAAGCAAGGAATGAGCTTGAATCATATGCATATTCATTGAAGAATCAAATAAATGACAAGGAGAAACTAGGGGGAAAACTTGGTTCTCCAGAAAAAGAGAAAGTTGAAGAAGCTTTAGAAGAGAAAATCAAATGGCTAGACGAGAATCAAGATGCAGAAGCGGAGGAATTCACTCGACAGAAAAAAGAACTTGAAGATATAGTCCAACCTATAATTTCGAAACTTTATGCTGGTAGTGCACCTCCAACGGAGGAAAGTGACAATGATGATTTAAAGGACGAGCTTTAAAATAATTCTTTTATTAGGGAAAAAATTCATTGCATTTATTCATTTTGTATTTATAGTCTTGTGCTTTTTAAAATTCTGTTCCATTTATTGTGTATGTTATAAACTGTGGTCATATTGAAGTTGAGGATTTGAAATAAACACAAGTGTAGAATCTTATGAAATTATTTAGATTGCTATTTTAAACCTATGGCAAATGTATATTAATGCACAAATTGCAATTGGTTGTAGCTTATCTTTTTAAATTTTTGTTTGATACTTGTTTATTTATTGAAAATATTTTATTTTACAGTTCTTGACTTGTGTGAACTTGTGATATGTTGTACTGTATTAGTGAGCATTTTATTTGAAACCTCATTTTTTTTATATGTTTCTTTTACAAAGAAAATTTATACATTTATATTTTCTCCCATCTCCTACATAAGTTGTATTCAGACAACTACTTATGCAACAATATGTCTGAAATAAATCTTTTATATCTTATAGTTGTGTGGTTTTCTAAACTATTTCCATGAACACATTAAGTACTGCCAAAAAAGTAACTCATAATTTTGGCTGATTTAAATAATTAATTTGAAGACTAAATATATTAATAGCTATAATATACTAAATAAATGTTTAAACATGAAATATATTGTGTAGTTGCACGCTATTATCGAGAAATATACTGTTGAAATTTGTTTTATCTTTGTCCCATCAAAGATATTTTTAATATAAAAATGTAATTAACATGGAATGAACTGCATTTCTTATTTTATCCATTTAGGGTATTTAAATGTTTGCTTTTTTAGTGTTGAATCTCTCAAGTCTAAAGATATATCACAACATTTTAATCAGGGATATAGGTACAGCCATATCAATGATACTAGTAAAATATGTAAGCCAAAAAAATCATGAAATGTTCAGGGTCTCAAGGAATTTGATATATAATAAGCCTTAAGAAATTTTGATACAGCGCCCACTAAAGACTAGCTACACCAGTGATTTTACTTAAAGGATTTGAATTGTGGCCATGATATCAGTATGGTCATATTTCTGAGCCCATGGCCAGCATTATTGATATAGAGGTTTAGATTTTAGTCCTGAAGTTACTAAAGACCTGTCATGTAGAGGGGTTTATACATGTTAAATGTATCAATGCTGAAATGCATATTAGCATGCATGTGGAGTGCCAATTTAGGTTCATAATGTGACTGTTGTTCAAAAGCATGATGCTTGTTGCCAGAGTGTTATGTTAATAAGCAATTAATAGATGTGCGGATTTTTCATAGCAATTATTTCATATCGGTATATAATTGAGCAAGATATAGAATGTTAAATTGCAGAAAAATAACATGTATTTTTATTTTTAAATATTAATGGCTAGTCTGATGATGATTATAAACAGAAAGATTTCAAGCATTACTTTGAATGGAAAAGAAAATTAATTTGAATATTTTAATGATATATATTTTTCAAAATTAAACGGAGACTATTGTTGAAGGGAATCTTTCCTAAGATATGTGACTGGTGTTTCAATTAAGTGCTTCATAATTCATGATCTTGAGTATTATTCTAATTTTGCTATATTTTAATGAAGCTGCATTAAAAAAAATAACTAAAGAAAGTTTTAGATTTTTTTTTAAATATTTCAAGTAAAGGCAGAAAAATAATACAGCACAATTAGATTTCTAAGGAAGCAGAGGTGAGTATAATGTGCAAAGAGATTCCTTAGTGATTATGTAATGAAAGGTTGCAATAAAATGATTTAAAATTTTGTACCTTTTTCTTAGCAACATTTATGGGATTCTGCCATGAAAATTGTTATGCTCTTGAAAGGGAAGTCCAAACAAAAAGGTTACACAAGGGTGGTAAAGGAAGTATTTATTAATAATAAACAAAATACAAAAGGCAGTTAAGAGGCACACTTTCCGATTTCATTTCTACATTATTTGAACGCAGGATTAAGATACCTAAAACGAGTTGGGTAGAAATCGCATCTCTATTGATAAACAAGCGGAAAATGATTTGGTAAATACATATTATTCCGTCGACCATGAATATAGGTGAACTGACTGCCACCTGTGACAAACGTTATAATCACATCATCTGCCCACAATCTCTTTTGTGGTAATTAAAACTAACTATTAAGGAAGAAACACGAAGCCAAACGTCAGAACAGAGCAAAATGTACTAATTGAAATGGCTTTTTCGAAAAAAAGAACTTTCTTTTTTTAAACGCATCGGAATCATTCGCTAAATAAGAGTGAAATGAATAAATTATAAATGTTTTTTCCTTTTAAAATTGAGGTCAACAAAGTATATAACATTTAAAAGTGTTCATCCGTTTCAAGTTCAGGCTGCATCATAATATCTACATATAATGGATCTAACTGCTACAGAATACTATAATCGAACTGACAATTATAATTGGATTTTTTAAAACGAGATGAAGTTTAATTGGAATAATTGCGATTAATTTCTTCTCAAATTTCGTTGTACATCTTTTCTAGGTACCAGTAATACGTCGACTTATGCGAACCTGGAGTTTCGCGATTTTCAGATTTCGCCTTTGGTTTGTAGTTTTTTTTTTTTTTTTTTTTTTTGTGGAAAAAATTCTCCCCGAATTCTAATTCGAACGAATTAGTAAGTAGGAAACAGGAGCATTCAAGAGAATAATTAAGATAAGTGATTCTATATATCTAATAGGATCAATAAGTTTTATTGCTCCTCGGGTTTAGTTATTAGAGTGTATTCTCATTAGTGCGAAAGGCTGGCTAAAAGTAGTTAACTTTAGATCAAGTCTGTTTCTTACTGGAACTCTCTTAAGCCCGCGTCCAATGGGTCGCGACAATTTTCTATCTAGTCTGAAAAATATTAATAGATATCTCGGTGGCTTGGATACTCGTCATGGCTTTCGTCAGTTTTAGGCAGGAGTCGGAAATAGGCTTAGCAGGAATGCATTAACATGGACTCCGAATCGGAAAACATTTTATGGTGTGATACGTAATTGCCAACATTACAGTACATCATCATACTAGCCACCAAAGTTCTAATGTGATTTTGAAATAGCGACAAAAAAGAGTAGCAGACAGATATCAAATTAAGTTCGAGCAGTGAGGAAAATTTTTTGAAGGTGTAAGCTTCTATTCTTTACTCTATTACTTCTCAATTTAAAAAATAAACAAAGAGAAACATCGGAACAGATGGAATATTAACCTTTACTGGCAAACTTTTTGAGATGGTTACCCAAAAGTGGTTGTAAATAATACGATCACGAGACTTCTTATCTTCTGTTCACCAGTTCAATCAATAAGTTTTCCAACTTATTGAAAAAGAAAAGGAGTTTAATACATAAACTTTTTTCACAACGATTCTTACACTGTTAGACTTAATGCAAGAAACTTTCATTTTATCGTAATTTATTCATCAGTATCTATAAAAAAATCTCTTTTACTTAAATACACTCACTTCTAAAAGTTAAGCACGAAGATGTAAAATGCAAAAAAATCAACAAATACTGCTTTGATTGACACAAAATTTGGCAGTAAAGTAGCATATATATTTATACATAAAACAAAATCAATAATTATATACAGAAATGAGAACAATATTAAATTTTTTAAGTTATCAGATAATGTCATACTGGAGATTTAAACAGAATTATGTATAACGTGAAAATAAACAGCATAAAAGGAAAAAAAGGACATTAATAGGGTATGTGATCCCCCCTCATCTGTATGCAAAGTTTACACCTTCTGACCATGCTTTCAATTGGGTGGTCAACCACCGCAGAATTAAACAATCGCCATTCTTCTTGTAGAGCAGTTTCCAGCTCAATAAGAGTGGCTGGAGGTGGGAATCGTGAAGATACAGCACGGCCGAGAGCATCCCAAAGATATTCAATGGGATTTAGGTCGGGCGAATATGCTGGCCACGCCATACGCGCAATCCCTTCACTCTCCAGATAGTCAACGTCGATGTCAGCTCTATGGGGACGTGCGTTATCGTCCTTTAAAACAAAAGTAGGGCCAACTGCTGCAGCGTACAATCTCACAATGGGTCTAGGACTTCATCTCGATACCGGACAGCCGTCACAGAACCCCGTTTAAAGATGTGCAGGTCGGTGCGGTATCCTAATAAAATCCCTGTCCACACCATAATGCTTCCGCCTCGGAATGCGTGATGTTCGGTGATGTTTTGGGGCTGATTGCATGTTCCTTGCTTAAGCCATGTCCTTATACGCTTGTCCTCTGGCTCTAGAGCAAATCTTGACTCATCAGTAAACATGACATTGCCCCAGTCAGACACAGTCCAATTGCCACGTTCCCGGCAACACTTTAATCGTGCACCTCTTCAATGGATGGATAGAGGAACACAAACTCGAGGTACCCAGGCATACAGTTCATTCACATGTAATCTTTGGTGTACAGTAGCTGCAGATATAGCCTTATCAATGGACACTGTAACCATAGATGTCACACGTGTGGAGGTCGCTCTGCGATTCCTCTTGGCTACAATAGCAACATATCGATCTTCCGCGGGGGTTGTAACCCTTGGGCTACCGTCTACGGGCCTTCGGACAACTGTCTGTGGTGTTTGGAATTGTTTCCATAAACGGGAAATTACAGAATGATGAACGCCGAAGAAAAGAGCAACTTCTGTGATCGACTGTCCTGCTTTAATGCGCCCCACAGCACGCCAGCGCTCAGAATCTTCCATTCGTTTTCTGGAAGTCATAGAAACACGTATGTCTTGAAAACAAATTGTACGAAAGTTTTAAACAACTTCTATCAGCACTTACAATCAACTTCTGTAAACCTTCATAAAGCTGGCTTCTTATAAGAATGCCCCTTTTGCCTTTTTCTTGACATGAAAGCACGATTGGCTGTTACCTAACATATTTGCATACTTCCATCTATCTCTGAAGCGAATTGCATCCTCTTCAATTCTGATTGGCTTCCGGAAATTAGCATTTTCCTTTTCGTGCTTAACTTTTGGAAGTAAGTGTATTACAAATTATCTTATCAAATACTACATTTCGGAAAAGCATAAATACATTTTGAAAGGAATTGCCTGACAACGACGTTTTGGGGGATTATTAAATTACTTGACTCAAAAGTCGACAAAATTTTTATTTTGTTTATAATTGGTATGCTCAAAAATTGCCCAAATTTCGATCTTCTAGCCCAGATTCCTGTCAAAATTCGCAAAACTAGAAATAATTTCCAACAGAGGACAACAGCACCTCTGCATTATGTTACTCAATTAAAAATTATACTGCCCTACTATTTTCGAAATTAAATTCTAAGAGAATAATAACTATTAAGAGAACAAAATAAAATAGTAAGAGAATTTTCATTGAAGTGTATCTCAAATAGGCAGGATTTTTCATTTGTGTAATTAAAGAAAGCAAAGGTATGCCATGAGCTCTCATAATAAATTATTTAAAAAAATATATTAGTGGCAGTTTGAGATTAATAAAAATGGCGTGGTAAAAACATTCGTATATTTTAAATTGTTTCTTTTTTTAATCTTTTCACCGCTTATTGATTGAGAGCAATGTTAATTTGCTTAGACCAACAAATAAGAGAGGGGAAAAATATGAAAGAGCGCTGTTTGAAATATGGAGTTAATTTAGAGCCACGCTTTAACATTAACTGTGACTCAAAATGAGCGATTTCTGGGGCGTCCAGGAAAGTATTGTTTCAATACACACATTAATCAAAAGTTCTAAAAAAGCAAATATTTTCATTGAAAATGTCAACTCAAGTGATAAAGTTTTTCTTTTGATGGTAACAGATACAGATGCATTTGAAGTGTATCCCTCATCCGGTCGTATCAAAGGTAAATAAAAAAAATAATTCTCTTTATATTATATCTCAATGTATCTTTCTTACGTATTTATATAAAAAAAAATATGGACAATACCTAAGAGGGCTTAATTTTTTTTATAAACAAATCCTATTTTACTATACTTCTTTATTTATCACTAACTCGGCAAATTATTTTCGTCAAAATAAATGGAAGTCAGATACGGATAAAAGAGAAGTTAAAGAAAAGAGCTGTTGGCGCAGCTTGGCACTATTTTTTTTCTCCGCCGCCAAGGTAAAAAACTAAACTGAAAGCTTACAGATTTTTTCTTACCAAAATTAAAACTGGTACTTACGTGTTAGCGCAACTTATTGGCGGCATTATATGAAACGAAGCACATGATTGTCAATTCAGGGCATACGACACATGCGAAATTGAGGTCACCAACTTGGCGAGTTATCTTGAACGTTGGAAATTGTTGTGATAATATGTAAGTACCTTAAAACTTCTCAGCAATTAAAAATTCCTGATACTTAAGCCTTAATAATCGACTAATTTTGTCAAATAAAAAGACGTCGCCACATGCCGCAATACACAGCCAGTGGTGGAATATTGCAATAATAACAATGACAGTCTTTGGCGACATTTTTTTTAAAATTGTCAATGTCTTTTCGTTTGGTGGAATTGGTCGACGGTATATGATATGTAAGTACCCATTATTCAAGTTCTCATAATAAAGATATTTAAGTGTCAAGTACTTGTACAACATTGTGTATTTGGCTTTTTTCTCCGTAAAATTCAACATAAGGTATAAAACCATTATATGTATGTATTCTCAGTTTCGATTTGTAGCTTTTATGCATTTTTAAAAACAAATTAGTTGATTATTTCATTATGTTGTTTAAAAAAATTTTCACACGAGAAAAAAACTCAAATAAAAAAAGCACCGGAATTGACCGATATCATGAATAAAGCGTAAGTGAACAATTTACCTCTGAAAATTGTGTTCTATATTATCGAGTGTAGTCAACGCGATTGATATAAAACTAGTTTAACAATAATTCCTATTCTGAAACGTTGCAGAAGTATTTTACGGATTATTTTTTCCCATGTGTATTGCTTGTATCAAACACTAAGCAGCATGTTTTTGCAACGACTCTTTAACACGAGAAATGTTTTTGAATACCAATAAGTATGTAATGATTTCTGAACTCTACGCCCCAATACAAAAAAACTGTTTCTTTTCTTTTTTCTATAAAATAAAATTCTTTAAAAAAATTTTGACAGACTGAAATAAAACTTTTAAAAAAATGCTACTTTTTAAATAGGTTGATACATTATTTCACCTTATATTTTAAGATGAATCTAAAAGACCGTGCTGGAAACGAGGCCAAATTATATGTAATTTTACGGGTTACAGGTTTTGTGGGCATATGGAGCAACAAAGGCTATTATCCCCTTGAAATGAATACAGATGTCTTTCTTTTCTTATTTAGTTTATATCAAAGAACTTAATCTTCTACAAAAAGACTTTGAAAAGTTGCTTATTAATTGTTGCATGTTCCAAAAGTTCTCTGAAGGTGATGTTATTGCTTAGGTCTATCTTCAGTATATTCTACAAGTGTGATTTCTTTGAGAAGTATATTTGTCACAATTAAGAGAATGTATTCCGAATCATCATTTTCTCTGCAGGTATTACATATAGGATTATTCATTAATTGATATTTATGCAGGAGCCCTGGAGTTATAATCATTTTACTAATAATGCGAATACCTTGTATCTCTTCTCTTCTGTTATTGGACCAATTAGATATTATTTCGTTAGATGGGATGTTTCCTAAAGTTCTGTGATATTTGCTGGTATATTTCTCAATGGTTTTTTTCCATTCTTTTCGGAATTTGTTAGTATTGATATTTTCAGGGGCAATCCAGTCAAATGTAAGCATTAGATTCCGTTACCGATCTTGCAAGTTTGCCTTTTCCTTCCAAAAGGTTTTTAAATGTTGAGGAATCCAAAGAAAAATAAACTGGGTTTGAAAATTAGAATGAATAAAAATCTTGTTAGTTAGTCTTTGCATGATTCTTGGAAATTATATACTGTTATATATTTTGAAGAGAAAACAGAACAGACTGGCTATCAAATAAATCAGTTTTACAAATCACATCATTTACCATTAGTTTTGTCTCGAATCATGTCTTCTTTTAACAATCTGCTTGGAATCTTTGGGAAAGAAAACGAACCTAAAAATGCTCATATTTCCTTGAGCTAACATAACTTCATTATTTTTTTTATATGATACCCTTTTTATTTCTCTGTAATTATTCTTTCCGTTCCATTATACAAAAAATATTAGCATTTCATTAAATTGCTGAACCTATTCAATTTTTTATCCTTTTCACTAAGTTCAAAATTTCTTAAGGCTGAGTTGATATTTCACTTGTTTTTGTTGATATTTCACTTGTTGTAAAAGTATTATGTAGAATTCACATCCCCGTATTCTATCGCACTTTCATTTAGGTAAAGGCATGGTTTCAGTTACTGTAGAGCGTTTATCCACAGATGCGGAGATAGGTGTGGCTGTGATCGTCAGAGAATGCAGCTATGAGGTCCCTGATGATGATGACGATTGCTGGCACTGCATCTTCGAAAACGAGCCAAGCCAGAAACACATGTTTCTCAAGATAATCGACTTTAATCACAACTTTTTTGGTATGGAACAATTTCTTATTGAGAAAACTTTTCGCGTGCAAAATGTATAGGATTAATTAGGATTGATTTACTAAATGATGTGTTACAGCTACATGTGTGCTCTCCATTTTGAGGTATTGGTGCTTGATCTCATAATTATTGTATATGCAGACAGAATAATGATGACTCTGGATTCTATAAATTTCCATAACTTGCAACAAGTGATGATTTTAAAGCTTTGTTATATTTAACAATTACAGAACACTTGTTGTGACCCGGAGGTTGAAGGTGTTGAAGGGGGAGGGGGGTTCGGAAAAGAAGCATCTTAAAAATAGATACGTTTATTATCTAACACTTTATGAATGATATACAACTTTATTGCCTAACCTTAAATCTGAATCCTTAATCTAATTTATAAGACTATTCAGAATGACTTAACTGAAGTCTCAACTCCTTCTAACAGTCCTTCTCGAACTACGATAGCTCGGTACAGCTCCAATGCTATTTCCTTCCACTTCCCAAATCCAGAAGGATTCTTTGATGAATATTAATTTCAGGCCAAGCGACTTTTCAGTCGCAATTCACTTCCCATTATTCTAAATTTCCCGATTAACCTCACACACCCCAACGTCAGAATTTAAATAGTATTTACATTTGCATAAAATCAAGTCATCTCTACGGAAAGCGGTTTTTAGCTTAAATCACAGTTAAGGAATAGTTTCCTCGAGAAGATTCGTTGAAGATCCACAAATAGAACCCATTACAATCTAACCGCTATAAGCCAAGAAAACTCACAATAGAAGGGGGGGGGGCGGGAATTGCGAATAGAAGGATGGTAGATGATTGTGTTTTTTGCAGAAGAAAATATAAAAATATCTTCACAACGGATACCCTTTAACAGTGTGAGCATATTTTCTGCTAACATTCTAGCTATTCTCAAGTTCTTGATGTTATAATGAATTTTAGAAAACAGTAAATTCTGGCTAATTTCTTTCTTGGAATTTTCCTATTTCTCTTAGCTATGAACTGTTAATATTTCAGGTGATTGTTTTCTTCTTTTTTTATTTTGATCTGGAGAGAACTTGGAAAAATGAATCATTAAAACAAAAAAGATACTGCGGAAATGGATTTTTTTTTAAATACACAAATATCTGATCCCTATATTCATCTACTGTGATGGGGGAAAAAAATTGCAATACCAAGAAGGTGCTGTGCTAGATAAATGAAACTTGGAACGCGTGTTTATGCATCTGAAAGATGACGTCGGTTCAAGTTTCTCTTCAGTAGCATAAATATCGAGCTAGTAGCACCATTACGAACATTCGAATCAGGTTTGCTTTAAAAAGGGGCTGTAAAGTTCTTGAGTGTCATTTATTGTTGAGATTTGTCGTAGTGAGTTGATATTATTCAAGAGTGCCTTTAAGAGGAAGAAGCCATTTGTCAATACCTCACTGAGTTTGAGCAATGTCGTGAAACAGAGCGTAGAAAAGGCGGATTTTGCGATATCTCAGAAAGGATGGGTAGGAATGCAGCCACTGTGCAAGTTATTGGCAGCAGTAGTCGAGGGAAGATACTGCCTAAAAAAACTGGGTTCCAGGTAGCTACGGAGCACTACTGAGAGAAAAGATCCTCTGCATTCGGCGAATGACTGGGTCACGTCGTATTGTATCAGCAGCAGAAGTCCGAGTTGTAATTAGCAACATAGTAACAAAACGAACTCGAAATCGGTTATTTAATGGACAGCTCCAAACCAGAGGACGCCCTATAACTTGCATTCCGCTGACTCCAAACCACTGCGACTTGAGATATCAGTGGTGCCAAGCTATGGTTTATTGGAGGACGGAGTAGTGATCTATTGTGTTTTCTGATGAAAGTCGGTTCTACCTTGGTACCAGTTAAGGCCGTATTTTGGTTAGAAGGTAGGTAAGTGACTGCTGTAACGGGTTCTATTCGGGATTTCTACTAATCCTCTTGGGTGAGAGCTTCTATTTAAGTTATAGTAGTTGAGTAGGCGAGTGATGGTTGAAAACTGAAAGTAGGAAGAAAGTATAGTATTAGCAACTGGTGGTCTTACTCAGTATTAGTTCAAGAGGAGGGACTAAGCCAGTATTGAAGCAAGAGCACTCAGGAGATTAGATAAGTGCTCTTATTTCTATTATAATTAGATTAATAAGTTTGATTGATCCTCGGGTTTAGTTACTTGAGTCCATTCTCAATTAAGTTTATAAAGTCTAATAAATGAAAAATGCAATAAAATTGTCTAAATTGAGAAATGGCTGATCTTTACACGAACCCTCTCACACCCACGATCGAAGGATCGCGACATTGCAAACAACCTGTCTGCGGCCTAGACACACTGGACCTACACCTGGAGTTTTAGTCTGAGGAGCAGTCCTGGGATAGCTGGGGCATTCTTGTAGTTATTTCCAGCAACCTGACTGCAAATTTGTACTTCAGTCTGGTGATTCAACTTGCTTCCCTGCCATTTATGAAGCGCATTCAAAGGGGTGTTTTCCAACAGGCTGATTCCAAAAGGATAATATACAACTCCACAGCTCTGTTGTAACCCAACAGACTCTAATGAGTATCGACGTATTGCCTTGGCCTGCTAGATCACAAGATTTTTCTTTAATCGAGCACAAATGAGACATCATTGGATGACAACCCTAGAATCTGCCACAACCAGAATTAAATGCTCTTAACTCACAGACCAAGTGCAACAGGCATGGAGTTCCATCCCACAAACTGACACTCGGCACCTGCACGACAAAATGCATGCATATTTGCGAGCCTGCATTTAAAATTCTGGTGGTTACACCGGTTATTAACGTTCCATCATTTCCCATTTGAAATGTCTCTTCTCGTTCTTCTAATAATCTGTGATCAATTAAATATATTACCTAGACAAGTGTATTGCCGCAATTTTACTGCTGTACAATAATTTTTTCTTGGTGTTGGGATTTTTTTCCATCAGTGTGTGTCCATGTTTTAAACATACGGATTTCTGTTGAATTCATTACAGTGATCCAAAAAGTTATTAGATTTATAAACAGTGTATAGCTCTTTCCAGTCTCTGAATTTATCTTTATGCGCAATACAATACAGAAAATTCTACTTAATTCAATACAAATATTTTTAAGAGAATTTCATTTAAAAAACATAAATATTTATTTAAAAATATATATATTCTGTTATGAAATTTCTTGATTCACATTGAAGAAGTGTTTCAATATTACAGAAGATGCATTGAAAGAAGTTGTTTGTTTGTATATTGTCAAAATCTAAGGACTTTTCCGGTTGCATATTGGAACTTTTTAAATTTCTTCATTGCTTCTTTTTTTGGGAGGGGGAGGGAGGTGAGTTATTATTTGTACCATTATTTATCCTTACATATTTATATGCTTGTGTAGAGCTTGAAGTTGAGGACAAAAGTTTCCTGCTTCTTATAAATTAATATATATTTTAGTTTCTTATGAGGTTTTTTATACTTTGTGGTTTTAAGTTATTACGGTTAATTGTTTTAAAAGAACGATTTACCGAAGCAGCCTTCAAGTTCTAAATTAGTATAAATCTATAATGTTATTAAAACTAGTTAACATATTAAATTATGTTTAAAATGAAGAGGTCCGTCATCTAAAGCCTCGTGTTGCTTCAGAGTGCAATAAAAAATTAAAATCATATCTATCTTTTTGAGCATGCGCACTGGTGCACTTGAATGCCCAGATACTAGTGAAAACTGACTCGGCGACTTATAAGAAAACTTCACATTCACATGGTATACGATCAAACACTGAAATTATGGTGAGTCCTCATGTGTCGTTTTGAGTACCGCATAGGGTGCGCTTAATTGAAGATCTTTAGTCTTTAAGTACCTTGAAAGAAAAAGCAGAAATGTCTTCGGTTAAGGACTCTTTCAAAACTATCTCAACATTTCAATAAAACTAAAAATATAAAAATAACCTGTAGAAAGGTCAAGTGTTGAGGATCTGTCACAAGACACACACCTAATAAGCAATATTTTTAATTACTTAAAATTGTATGAATTAGTTTCTGCATGAAATGAGACTAAAAATACTGTAAATAGTACATATTTAGTTCATATTTCATTGAATTTGCTTAATTTTTTATTCTATCTCTTGCCTTTCCTCAAAAAAAAAAAAAAAATTGCTTGGTGCTAGTAAAGTTTTTCCATCCTCTTCAATAAACACACATTAATTATGTGGCCAAATTGATCTTTAATTTAACAATTATTTAAACATATACACACGACATCACAAAACGGAACGACACTTAACAAATCTAACAGAGTTCTGATCTTCCTGCGCAACTCGCTTGCGCAGCTCACAAATTCCCTCTTCAAATTCTCGAAGGGATTATTTAACGGCCGATCTGGAATGATGATTTAAGGGATTCTTACTCCTTCTCCCAATGGAAAAGCATCCGTCTGAACACGATGCACCTGAAAATAGACTAAAATAACAAAAACAAAAAATACATGGACACAGTTTAGAGAGAAATAATTGAAAATTGGTTATGCGCGCAAAGCCCCAGATAATATAACTCCTCGGAGACACATAAATATACATACATTACTGAAAACTACATAATAGAAATAGAAATTTCACACACACAAAAAAAACACCAAGAGAATACACAGAACGAATACTCTACATGCATATTAATTAACTTTTTTTTACTATACTTCTAAAAAGAACCTTTAGTGAATATACATAAAAATAAAGCAAACAAAAACCCTACTCAGAAATTCTAAGTCTGGAAAGTGCATCTGCATTGCCGTGAGCACTACCCCTTCTATAGGAAACTTTAACATTGTATTTTTGTAAGGCAAATGCCCATACGGTCAATTTGGCACTGTGAGGAGCACTATTGGTAAGATATGTCAAAGTGTCATGACCTGAAATGACCTGGATTTGTGACCCAAAGATCCAAGTGTCAAATTTACGAAGCGCCTCTAACACGCTAAATGCTTCACGCTCGATCGTGGACCACTTCATTTGGGCCAAAGTCAGTTTTTTGCAAAAGAAAGCAATTGGCATTTCCTCCATATGGTCATTGTGTTGAGCTAAACAAGCGCCAATGGCAGTAGCGGAAGCATCTGTGAATAGTAGAAAGGGGCGAGACAAATCTGGTGTATGCAGAGAAGGCATTTTTACAAGTTCCTCCTTAAGTTTCATGAAAGAATCTTCAGCAGACGACTCCCAAGGAATGTCCTTCGGAATGTTCTTTTTAGTCAAGTTAGTTAAGGGCAATACTAACTGTGCGAAGTTAGGGATATAATCTCGATAGTAAACCCAAGAAACTTCTGACTTCACTTTTTGTGGTAGGTCGACTCAGTTTCCGAATCGTTTCTATCTTTTCAGGATCAGGAGAATGTTTTCCTGAACCAACTATGTGACCTAAGAACTTGACGGATTTTCTGCCAAAGGCACACTTTTTCAGGTTCACCTTTAGCCCTACTTCTTGCAAAGACTTAAACACCTTGGAGATGTGTGTGATCGAGGTGTTCTTCCCAAGTTGTTGAATAGATAGCAACATCATCGATGTATGAGCGGCAGTATTTCCGATGCAAGAACAGAGCATTGTCCATGGACTTCTGAAAGGTGCTTCCAGCATTTTTCATGCCGAAAGGCATAACCTTCCATTGATAATGCCCTGAATGAGTCACAAATGCTGTCAAAGGCTTGGCCTCATCCTTCATTGGGATCTGCCAATAACCTTTAGTTAAGTCTAGTACACTTATGAATCTGGCTAGGCCAATTTCAAAAAGAAGGTCTCTTGCGTTCTGCATTGGATATGCATCAATGATTGTGACATTATTTAAAAGTCTATAATCTACACAGAGTCTTATGCTTCCGTCCTTTTTAGAGACGCATACGATAGGGTGAGCCCATTCTCTTTCACTAGGCTCAATCAGTCCTAATTGAAGTAACTCGTTAATTTGTTTATTTACTTCTTCTTGAAGGGCTATCGGTATGCGATAAGGTTTCAGTTTCTTTGGAACGTAATCGGGCATTAAACTCACTGAATGTCCTTTTACCTTAGCAGAGCCTGGAACAGAGCTAAATACGTCTGAGAATTTAGAGAGGAGGTCCGCAAGCTGATGTTATTGAGAATTTTCTAGACCAGAAGAGCTGTCCATTACATGGTTGTAAGTGTCATTGACGTCCAATTCTACTGTATCAGTAGGGGCATTGTGAAGTTCACCAAATTCATCGTCTAGGTCAAATATAAGACCTATTTGCTCAATTCTGGCTATGTACTGTCGTAATTTATTGAAGTGGAGTTCCTTTTCACTTCCATCCTCCATTTTTACTCTCGCTGTATGTGGTCTCGGTAGTTCTATGATAGATGCGGGACCCATCCATTTTTTTAAAAGCTTGTGAGACGACGATGGGATAAGTACCAAAACTTGGTCACCAACTGCCAAACGTTTTTCTCTAGACCTAAGGTTGTATCTACTTGCATATTCGGCTTGTGCTTTTTCAGAGTTTCCTCTTGCCAGGTTATGAGCCAGTTTTATTTTTCAGTTAAGTCTCTCAAATATTCCTCAATGGACTTTGAACTACCAGTGGGAATTTCCTTGTCACCGGTTCAAACCTCCTTCAATAGTTTCAATGGGCCGTTTGGTAGCCGACCGTAAACAAGTTGGTATGGAGAGACGCCTGTTGTGCTATGTGGCACTTCCCGATACGCAAACATGAAGTTACGGAAGGTGAGAATCCCAATTATTTCCGTTTTCCTGAATATTTTTATTCAGCATTTCTTTTAGAGTCCGGTTCCAACGCTCTACAGCCCCCATGCTCTCCGGATGTCCTGGAGTAGTGAATCTTGGAGCTATTCCCAAAACGTCCTTGAAGGCTTCAGTCAATTCAGCAGTGAAATTTGTTCTCTGATGAGTGCAAATAATTTTTTGGAACCCAGTTTGGGTGAATATCCTCATTAAAACTTCACATGTTGTTTTTGCCTTGATATTCCTAACCGGTATGGCCTCTGCCCATCTAGTGCAAATATCAACTGCATAAATAATATACTTATGACCTCTGCTAGAGGATGGCTCCAAAGGGCCAATACAGTCGACACTCCATATTTAAAATGGGTTTTCCGGTCGAGCTATGGGTGTTATGGGAATTCTATCCCGGTAAGTTAGCCCTCTTCTAAGCTGACAGGTCTTGCAGCTTTGACAAAATGACCTTACATCTTGTTTAAGTTTAGGCCAGAAGAGGGAATATATGATGCGCTGTTTGGTTTTACTCTCACCTAAATGTCCAGCTAAAGGTATTTCGTGGGCCACTTTCATAACTTCTTCTCTTTTGCAGGTGGGAAGGACAACTTGCTTTACATCTTCACCGTATATTGACTCAGTGTGTATTAAAACTCCATCATCAATTTCGTACGCATTTTGTTTGTTCTTAGCCTGAAGTTTAACAAAAGATGATTTCAGCGAATTTGTTTCCAATGTCTCGGTCTCTTGCCCTAAGGCTAAAGCAGATAGTTCTTCCTCACTTTCTAATTGTATATCTTTATCCTTGGTGCATTCAAAATCTCTCTGATTTTCAAAATCAAATAACTGAACATTTTCTAAAAGAATCTCATAAGCGGTGGCGCTAATCAACATGTCGTTGACGAGTTTCTTAGACACAGCGCACATGATTGGCACCGAGCCATGCTTTCCATCGTCTATTTTTAGGTTAAATAGGTTAAGAGCAGCTATTTCCTTTTCACCAAACGCCGAAATGATTTGGATAGTTCCCTCACCTTCTCCACAATCTTTACCGATCAAGTCTTCGCGTAAGACTGATATTTGTGCTCCTGTATCGATTACTGCTTTTATGGACGTTTGTCCACATTTGATATCAACTAACTGAAGATCATCAATTCCATTCCTTGTGTTGATGGGAACGGAGACTGGTATTGAGACTCTAGCAGTTACCACTTCCTTGGTAGATTCTAGTTCAGTTCCCTTAGCAGTAATTATGTTACTTCTGGCATTGCGAGGTGGTGTCTTTCTTGTATTTTTCGGGCATTCCAGAGCCAAATGTCCTACATTCTTGCAAATAAAACATTTAGGCTTAAAACCTCTACTTGTTCCCGGGTTTGACTCTATCGGCCATTTAGTTTTTCTAAAAAATGGTGCATCTTTTGGTTGCAGATTAGCGCCCTTATTATCCGAGACAAACTTATTATTTGTCGGCCTGTACCTCACATCATTCGAGTGGGCTCCCTTTACATTAGCCCTCACGCTTTCGTATTCGTCTAGCTTATCAGCTAGGTCTCCTGGAACAATTGATTTAACCCAGTTGTCAACAAACTGTTCTCTTATGTCACCAGGGACACGTCGTTTCAACTGATCTGTAATCATGAGGCTCTTCAACCCTTCAAAATCATTTACACCAAAACCTCCAAGTAACTCTTCAAAATAGCTGGTTATTTCGATAACAAAATCACGCCAAGATTGAGCTGGATTCCGCTGGTGTCTTATAAACTTCTGCCGAAAAATTTCAGCACTAAGTTTGAACCGTTTCAGTAATAGACCTTTAATATAATCATAGTCGTCAAATTTTTCTTTTGCTTCACGAGCCATTAACTGATTAATTTCACTTGGCATAAGAGCCAAAAGAGCTGACACCCAGTGCCTTTTCTCGATGCTAACCCTCTTTGCCTGTCGCTCGAACAAGGTCGAAAACAAAACTATGTCCCCATCTTTCATTTCAAATTTGGGTACAACTTTCGTTAACTCATAGATGCTAACTTTAGCCTCAGGTATACTAGTTAACCCCTTAAGCCTTTCATTCTCTAACCGTAATTTTTCTAACTGAAATTCGCGATCAAGCCTTTCCTTCTCTTTCTCAAATTTTTGTTGTTTAAGAACCATTTCCTGTTGCTCTCGAAGCTTTCTATTCTCAAATTCTTGTTGTTTAAGAACCATTTCCTGTTGCTCTCGAAGCTTTCTATCCTCTATTATAATTGTGAGTTGATTTTTGCTAAAGTCCTCATCATAATCTGGGTGTGTGGTAATTAGTTTACTCAAATCTGAAATTTTCATATTATCCCCACACTAAGATTCAGCTCCTCTGCCAATAGCCTAAGATCTTCCTTTCGTGCCTTACCTAAATAAGCCATTTTTACTACTTGTTTACCTATCCACTCAATAATAAAATCAAGAAAATGAGAAGAAAAAAAACTTTTGTTACAATAATTCCTCACAATATGTAACTAAACTACAACTTCACATTCAAGAGTTATGTCATGTAATAATAATGAAATCTTAAGTACCCAAATACAAAATCAACCATCGTTTAGTATAAACATATGCAAGTATTATGTCGTAAAGTATTTAAATCTATACAAATAAATAAAATTGAAGTGTCTGTTTGTAATTTCAAATTAGCAGCTTTTTACTTAATGCACTAAAAGTATATACGGTACTCATAACAAAAAACCAATTTTTAAAATTTTTGTCTGTCTGTCTGTCTGTCTGTTTGTTCCGGCTAATCTCGGAAACGGCTGGTGCGATTTTAAAAATTCTTTCACTAATGGAAAGCTACATTAACGGGGAGTAACATAGGCTATATTTTATTCCCGTATTCTTACGGGAACGGAAACTATACGGGTGAACGTGAAACTGAATACCAAGATGAACGCCAAATTGAACGCCAAGCTGAGCTAATGAAGTCGTTGTTTTGGTTACTGGCGACCGATGCTCTTCATGAGACATATCAGTGTTACGCGCATATCATAATTCGCTGACACGTGCCATAATTTTTTTTTATGATAGTTATCTCACTGTTCAGTTAAGTAGAGCATCGGCTGTTTCGGATGCACTTTTAAAAATAAGAAATCAAGGCATCATAAGCAAAAAGCAATGCAAGAAACAAAAAAATTGATAAGTTTTAATCCTTTCTCTTTTTTTTATTTACATTTTTAGTCACATTTAAACAATAGTTATTATTTGCTTAATATTTATATTGTAATCGAAGAATAATAATTTTCAAGGTATCTTTCATTTTTCTACCTCTCTGTTTTTCTTAATTCAAATTGTTCTTAATTTCTTAATTGTGAGTTTTTTTCATTCGTTATATTTAAGCTGTTTTAAACTTTAACAGCTGAAGTTTAAGTATAATAATTAGAAATCAATATTAAACATTGTTAGGTTTTTATTCATGAAAATATTTCAGATTTTTATAAAAAACATAGCATTTATGATGATGTTCACAATCTCAATATAAAAGAAGATTCGTGGTGGTGTGAAAGATCCATTTTCGCACCTATAAACGACCAGGTTACTGCGCTTAATCAGCGCATGTTAAATAAGCTTCCTGGTGAATCACAAACATACCTTTCCATCAATACAGTTTACAATCCGGATGAAACGGTTAGTTATCCAACAGAATTTTTATACAGTATAATTGTGCCTGTGGTCTACCTCCTCACAAGCTAGAACTTAAGATTGGCGTTCCCATCATACTACTCCGTAATTTAAACCCACCAAAACTTTGCAATGGTACTAGGTTGCGAGTAGTGTCATTGCAAAGAAACGTTATAGAAGGTCGTATAATATCCGGATGCGGAAAAGGTAACATAGTACTTATACCACGAATTCCCATAATACCATCGAATTTCCCGTTTGAATTCAAAAGACTACAATTCCCTGTAAGTGTCAGCTTTGCTATGATAATTAACAAGTCACAAGGGCAAACGTTAAGCAAAGTTGACATAGATTTAACTAAGAGTTGCTTTTCACATGGCCAACTATACGTGGCATGTTCACGTGCGAGGAATGCCACTGGCGTTTTTGTTTTAGCTCAAGAAAATCGTACACCAAATCTATACAAATAAATAAAATTGAAGTGTCTGTTTGTAATTTCAAATTAGCAGCTTTTTACTTAATGCACTAAAAGTATATACGGTACTCATAACAAAAAACCAATTTTTAAAATTTTTGTCTGTCTGTCTGTCTGTCTGTTTGTTCCGGCTAATCTCGGAAACGGCTGGTGCGATTTTAAAAATTCTTTCACTAATGGAAAGCTACATTAACGGGGAGTAACATAGGCTATATTTTATTCCCGTATTCTTACGGGAACGGAAACTATACGGGTGAACGTGAAACTGAATGCCAAGATGAACGCCAAATTGAACGCCAAGCTGAGCTAATGAAGTCGTTGTTTTGGTTACTGGCGACCGATGCTCTTCATGAGACATAATAATGTTACGCACACATGATAATACGCTGACACGTGCCATAATTTTTTTATGATAGTTATCTCACTGTTCAGTTAAGTAGAGCATCGGCTGTTTCGGATGCACTTTTAAAAATAATAAATCAAGGCTTCATAAGCAAAAAGTGTTTACGGTTAGTTTTAATCCTTTCTTTTTTTTTATTTACATTTTTAGTCACATTTAAACAATAGTTATTATTATCCCAATCTATATCTATAAAAATAAATAAAATTGAAGTGTCTATTTGTAATTTCAAATTAGCAGCAATTGTTTGCGGGGGCGGGGGTTTAAGGGGCGTTAGACATTCCGATTTTTAAGTTATTAGACGTACAGTCTTGAAACTTAGTAAGTAGATTCCTCTCATAGGGTAGAGATACGCTACAAAATGAGTTTCGTGAAAATATCCCTCAAGTGGCGTTACGGGACTTAAGGGGCGTTATAGATAATTATTTCCATTTTTAAACTATTAGACGCACAGTCTTTATATTTGATAAGTAGATTTCTTTTATAGAGTAGAGATCAGCTATAAGAAGGTTTTGTGAAAACAGACCTCTAAATGGCGTTGCGGGGGATTTAGTGGCGTACTAGATAAATATTTTCGTTTTTAAACTACTTCACCTCCCTGCTTGAAAATTGATAGCAATGTTTCTTTCATGGAGTAAATATCTGCTACAAAACAGGTTTGGGAAAAATTGACCCCCAAGGGGTGTATATTTTTCAATACAATCGAATTCTTAATGCAGGACTTAGATATCAATAATTTATACATATATATAAGCAGTAAAAATTTATAAAACATCATGAAATTCCCAGCGAAGCGGGCGGGTAACAGCTAGTATTGTATATAAAGAGATTTTTCAATAAATTTAATACTGTATATAGAGAGGATGTTCAATAAATTTATACGAAAAAAACCACACAAAAATTAACAAAAAACAAAGAAAATAAAAAAAATAAAACAATAAACACCAAAAAGCAGAAAGAACACAAAAATAGAAAAACAAAACATTGATTCACAAAGTAAAAAAAATGACATTAAACTCTCTCTTTCTATATATATATATAGCGTGTATGTATTTCTTAACGTGGAATACAGAATTATTAAGTTTTCGTAAGATCTGTGAATTGAACAAAACACTTTTTTGTAAATTTCTACGTGAATGAAGTTGCGGGTAACAGCTAGTCACAAATAAAATAGAGCAAAATATGACAATCTAAAAAAATCACAATTCATACTCTATCTCAATCATAGGTAAAGAAAAATTTATAGAATGAGATTTTATGACATGGGAAACAAAACAAAACAAAACAAAAAATCAAAATTTCACAAAGTTAGAAAATATTATCTTTCGAAAACAATTTCACAAAACTCTTACTAAAAAGAAATGTTTTGATTTATAATTCAATAAATCAAAAAAAAAAAAAAAGGATCACACAACAACATAAAAAAATGATTTACGACGTAGAGGCTATTATTGATTCACACACACGTGCCATGCATCGCTACAACGGTTTGCATGTTTCATATAACTTCTCAGTATTGCTACTACATTCAGATTACTCGTAAAATAGCCTTTAGAATACAATATATTTCGACCAAATATTTCAATTAACACTGTCGTATTATTTTTTTTAAAATTTAACTCTAAATATGAATAACTGAAAGGAAACTAACTTCAAAATTAATTCGAATCTTATTACTCTCAAAACTCTCGTATGCAAGATCAATATTTAACACAAGAATACAGTAAATAAAATTAACAAATGGTTCTTATATTTTTAATACACGTCGAAATCCGTCGAATACTGTCGTATCCAAACAAGTTTACAATTTAAAATACTGATGTATCGGAGGTTTGTACTCGGTACCTTCCGATTCGTAAGCGCGTAACTTACCACTAGACAAAAGTGATCACTCCTGTCCGGAGGCTGTTACTAGCTTATTTAGATTCCGCCACAGATGTATTTCAACAATCAAATAAAATTAATTGGCTAAAATACTTAACACATGTCGTGTTATTTACGAAATTTATGGAATACTGGCGTATTCAAACAAATTTATCATTTAAAATACTGATGTATTTGAAAAAACCAAAGAAAATAATTAGCTATGATACTTAACACATGTCGTGTTATTTACGAAATTTGCCGAATACTGGTGTATACCAACAAATTTATCATTTAGAATACTGATGTATTCAAACAAACAAACAAAATTTAATTAACTAATATACTTACATGTCGTGTTATTTACGAACTTTGTCAAATACTGCCGTATCCAAACAGGATTACCATTTACACTACTAATATGGCAAAACGAAAGTAAACACTGGCGTGCAAAAAAAAAAAAAAAAAAATACATATTTATTTAGAGAACTTGTACACATAAATTAATGTTTCATTTCTTTCTGATCACAATTGAGGAGTCATATTATAAAAATGAGGCTCTTACCTTATTTAAAAAAAAAAAAAAAGATTACTTCCGTATTGTTTCGAGTGCTTTACTCAGTAAAGTTTTAATTTACGTTAATTTAATATCCTGGTAGGATCCTTTAGACTGCACCAGTAAAGTTTTCCCATCCTCTTCAATAAGCACACATTAATTATGTGGCCAAATTGATCTTTAATTTAACAATTATTTAAACATATACACACGACATTACAAAACGGAACGACACTTAACAAATCTAACAGAGTTCTGATCTTCCTGCGCAACTCGCTTGCGCAGCTCACAAATTCCCTCTCCAAATTTCCGAAGGGATTATTTAACGGCCGATCTGGAATGATGATTTAAGGGATTCTTACTGTGCTTATGATTATTTTAAATGAATCTTCATTCTCAAAAAGGAAACTTTTTGAATAAACGATTAACTTTGTGTTTAATTATCATTAATTTTGAAAAATAGTAAGTGATTTTTTTTAGACCTGTAGATATTATTATTGTTTTACTTCTGCTAATTTAAGTTTTGTTACTTTTTTTAGGAAAAACCTGCCTCAAGGCAATGCTTAGGAAGCCTTTAATAACTTTAATCCTACTGATTGCTGCCTGCTTCTATTTTTTGTCAAGCTTTTTACTGTCGAGAAAAGCAGACACATCTGAACAAGATGTTTTTAGTTATATGTTTTTCAGAGAGATGATGTGAATGAGAGAGAATAAAAAGAAAAAAAATTCTTTCATTGCTTGTTGAACGAAATATCGACAGCATTTCTTCCCTTGAGAAATCCTTCTCGTTTTTTTTAACTATGCATATATACTTAAACCAGCCATTTCAACTATTAAAATTTCAAAACTTATATGCAATTTGTCATTATGTATCAAATAATAAGAATAACTAACAGACTAAGATATATCTTTAAATTCTTTCCTGCAATCTTCATTGCTTATGGTTACTTACTGGTCTGGTCTACTATTTTAGAGGTTTTTTTTATTGGTTTTATTTTTTTATGTTTTTTTTTTTTTCAAATTAATCTTGGCTTTTTAAAATTTCTTACATATTTATAAGTTAGTAGAATATTGTTTTATATTATAGTAATAGGGTTTTAATTCGCAGAGATTAATTTACGTTTTTACAAACAAAAAAATTTCAACTGCATTTTTTCTTTATTTTAGTTCAATAATATAAACAACTAAAGGGAACTAAGGGTTTTTGGAACTATGTTTAACTTTGAAATCTTAAGCAAACTCTTTGACCCGTTCTTGGACTTTTACTGTCTTTCTATAATCCTATATACTGTTTAGCACTAAAAGAGATTTATAGAAATTTAATATTTTATCAATGAATACACATACAGGGTGTCCCGGCATAATCGGGACGAGTTGAAAGGTGAGGTCATATCTGTTTTGGGAAAAATATTAATAAAATTACCCTGCACTTGGTTTTAAGTGAGGATGAGCAATTTCGAAAAAAAATGGAAAAAAAAAAAAAAAAAAAAAAAAAAAAAAAAAAAAAAAAAAAAAAAGCTTTTTTTTTTTTTTTTTTTTTTTTTTTTCTATTTTTATATAGGTATTGAAAGCATACTTTTCCAGTAAAATAGGAAAAAGTAGTGAAGCCTAGAATTTGACTTGACTATAAAAATAAAATATACGCACAACACAGCAAGTTCTCAAAAGTTGGTACATTCAGTCAAGATTTCAAAAAGAGGGGTACAACATTTGTTCTTTTCTGTGCATAACAATAATTGAGAATTTTTTTATTTTCAGAACATCTTCATTTTAAAAGCACCTCTATCGATATCTTCCCTCACTTCATTAGGTATTGTGACCGAAGATTCCACAATTTCACTGGGATTTTTTCACTAACGTAATCTTGAATAGCCTTGCTACTATAATCACAGTCACAAATGGAGTGAAGCCTTTTACTGGTTTACTTAAAATTAACGTACGTAATTTAAGCAGGTGTGAGAAAATGATATCACCTAATTTTGACGCTTCATAAAAAGAAAAATACTGCATTTTTCTCTAAGCAAGTTATTTCAGAAGATGACCCTTTAGGTGATAAATCCTAAATGGTAAAAAA
The DNA here is from genome assembly GCA_019973975.1 of Trichonephila clavata. NCBI lineage: Eukaryota > Metazoa > Arthropoda > Arachnida > Araneae > Nephilidae > Trichonephila > Trichonephila clavata. The sequence goes on along the minus strand of BMAO01005129.1, from coordinate 175,325 downwards.
TTACTACATTTCTATTTATAACAATCCATTGCCATTTTATTTTCTTTTACAAAATGACTTCATTTAAAAAAAACTCCCAGAACAGACATGGATCCTCTTTTCACTTTTTGCCCGATGATCGCTAAGTTTCTAGACTCTCTATATATACTCAAGGTGTAACTGAAATTAATGGCAAACGGAGGATAAAGGTTGCCAAAGCAAACAAAAAATCCTCTGTACAATTTGGTTCTGAAAGCAATGTCTAAGTCGTTAAAAGGAATTTTCTCTGTATGCCCAAAGATTTCCTCTAACCAAGGCAGAGCGGATAACTCTAGTAAAATCAGTTTATGCTAATTTTCCTTTTTGTAGAACCCTTCATTCTACTGCTGTTTCTGGTCATAGATGTAACAATGTTCGTATCTAGACTTTATGTATGGGTATTCCAAAGTTAATGTGAGAGAAGCGGTTAGAGGATTTTTGGAGGAGAGATTTCTAAATGCAGCAATACCAGATCGAAAAACATTTCAATGGCTAACTCATAGAGATGAGTTCATTATTCCCTCAAAAACATGACAGTAGTCAAGCAAGAACTATCCAAACTGTATATGGTACAGAGGGAGTTTTGAATGAAGTGTATGAGTGGCCTGAACAAAACTCGAGGACATTAGCCAAACACGTGGAGTTAACCAAATGGTTGTATAGAGAATTTTTCGAGAAAAAAGATGACATTCCTTCCATCTTGAAGTAGTGCCGGTCTCAAAAGAAACAGATTTCTCATATCATGTCTTATTAGCACGGTGATTCTTGTAACAGAACATACTGTAAATATCCCCCCCCCCCAAATCTGACTACCTAACTTAGAGGATCCCGTACTCGAGAGATTGTGACTCAAATTCAACTTTACGATAGGAGTAGATATTATGTAAAACACTAGGAAACTAGTAGTGTACACAGATTTATCTTATGGGGGAGGGGAGGGGCTACATTCTAAGAAACACGTTTACGAAAACGTCGAGGAGTAATCTTTATGGTAAAAATTAAAAATCTGTTGGTCTGTGAAGGGGATCTATGTACTTGTATGCTCAAGGTATACGAGGAAAACCAGTGCCTATATTTAAATAACCAAAAATATACTCTTATCTGTATCTTTGGAGGGTCAGTGTATCTTTTGGAGGTTATATTGTTATGTTGTGCAGGAATGTCTTAAGACTTCTTGAGGCAATGGGTTCTTACGCAAAAGTAGACCCTAGGCCCCAAAGCAAATATAGGCTCCTCCTATGACCCATAAAATTAGACAGTGCATAGCATACGTTTTGTCAAATACTCGTACAAACTCGAAATAAATAAATGTTTATGACTTACAATCACCCAAATCGGCTCGAACCAACTTCCGCCTTTTGAATGAATGAATAATAATGGTATATGGTGGTAGGCCTAGATCTATAGAGGGACGACGGTCATCATATGTAGCCAGTTGACATATCGTTCGAAATTCCTAGTTATTCAGAGAGTACAACAGGGAATAACATTTAACCGTTGAAATCATTCGAACCATGATCTTATTAAGGCTAAATCGAGAACGCGATGGGGCCTCCATTGTGAAAGAGGCAATGGGCCCGGGCCCAGTTGTTCCCAGCCTTAAGACGTCCTTGATGCTGCGTGTTGAAAACCTTCAGGGAAAAAAATACAAGTATGGTGAAACTGAAAAGCATGAACGTGCACGGAAGATAACCTTCGGTCTCGATTGCTTTCATCCGTTAATAAGGTACGAAGTTAAAACCAAAAGTGTGTGTGTGTACATATGTGTACCTTATGTCTAAATTCTGAGACCAGATTCTCTGAGTCACCTATTAGTAATCTTTCATGGTCAAAGGTATTCCTTTTACTCATCTGATCATTGATAATGACAAAACAGGTACTCTTACAGCCACTTTAACGATTTTTCTGTCAGCATATTCTGTCGTCTTTCTAGGAATCACTGGCTCCTGTCATGATCCAACCGTTCTTCCCGACGTTAAAGAATGGCATCATCACTCGAATTCAGATGTCTATTAAACCTCCGATTTGACTATGTTTCTTCCAATTGCACATTTATTTTAAGCAGTGACATTTGCTCATATTGTGTGCTGATTCGTACGTTAGGCATGGACTCAATAAAAGTCAATTAGCTATTTTTTAAATTAAAATTTCTGCTGTTGCACATGATACATCCAGATGTTTAATTGTAGTAATTTAAAGCATTCAACTGTTCATTTTTTTATTACCACAGTTTAATCATATGCATCCGAAAAAAATTTATATGCGAATTCCATTACAATCCTGTAACTTATAAGTACGTCATATTTTTAATTTTGTTTTATAGAATAATTTGTGGATAATTAGTGTTCTATCTGCAATTAATTGCTTTATAAGTGTTCTTGTAATTAATGAACATCACAATGGAACTAACCTGGCAATTATTTCGAAATTTGCCTTAAGACACATGTGATTATTACGACCAAAATTACATATTACTACGGTCAAGGGTTAGGTATATTAATTTGATCTGACTACTTTAGCCAAAATAAACTACCTCAACCCTTACCTCTAGTGCTTTGATGAAAAGGCTGTATCTGCATTCAAAAAGAAAGAATATTAAACTATTTGTATTTTTATTCAAGCTATAAGACGAATTCTCAGAAATTTCGATAGATTCAAATGAACGAGTTTTTCAAACCATCTAGGAATGTTTAAAAGAAAATACTTATGACAAATTCTTTCAATTTTTTAAAATTTAAAATAGTTCAGATGGAGGAGAAAAGATACTATATTTATATATATATATATATAGACAAATAGAATATTGGAAACGAAAATCTTGTACAATCTTCCTGATGAATTTCTACATTAGTTCCTATAAGTAAGAATTTCTAATTTAAGTTATTTTTAATAATGCTTTTTAGAGGAAAGAATTAGAAAATTTTCGAATAAAAGAAAAAAAATCAAAGCAAAAAATTAAAAAATGATACGTTTTTCCCCCTGTATATTAAAAGCAGACGATTTGTTCAAGAAAAATTCGAAAGCCTCTACTTGTAAAGTGTTTATGAGAATGAATAAATATATAGTTCAGAAAATAGCTGTGTATTAGTTAATTGTTTAACTTTTATGTATGTGTATATGCATACCTATATTTGAATATTTCCTCAGAAATTGTTATATCAGATAAAAAGCAGCAATTCAGGTAATATTGACACTTTTAAACTTTTTGAAGTTCAAAAGTAAATGAAATGATCAAAGTGAACATTAAAATGAACTGAAATAATAAAAAAATTAATGTAAAACTTTGTCAGGCTTTTATTTTATAACAACAATTTATTATTTGTTAGCATAATCACTTTTCTGAAATAAAAAAAACAAAGCAAAAATTCAGGTTTACCTGAACTTTAACCAAGATTGAGATTTGCGCATAGAAGTGGCGAAAATACTTTTTAAAAAAATTTAAGGCCATTTAATTTTTATATGGCACAAAGAATTTTAATCGAAGGAAATCGTTTGGTTACTAACGGCTTAAAATTATAAAAATATGTTTATTCTCAAAAAGGAAAATGCTAGCCGAAAAAATAATTTCTATCATAGAGATATAAAAGCTTATATTTATATCAATACCAGTTGAAATGATCAATTAATCTAGAATATCAGAAATTTTTTGCGTATGATCTGTTATATGAATTTTTATTAAAAGGAAAATATAAGTAATAGTAACGAAAAAAGTTGGAAATTTTACCTTGTTCAGAAATAGTTTCATATTAATGTGTGTATATGTCTCAAAAAGTGGATTGTAAATTAAATGCACACTTCCAGAAATACTTAACATAATTTCACAAAGCAATAAATCAATAATTTTTCGATTATTTCAATTAAATGTTATTTGCTGCATGGCATCAAGTTCTTTATAGTATTTTCTTCCAGTATTCTTTTATTCTCTTTGGATTGAAATCCAAATCAAATTTTATTATGACTGAAAAAGGTGACTATATTTTTTTTATTTATGAAAATGTATTATTTTTAGTAACACTTCTCTTTTACCGTGAATGCTTTTAACTATCTTGTTTTTATTTATATTTCCCCCCTTAATTGTGTATTATTAATATTTTTATAAATTTTTTGTGTTTTGAGAATTATTTATAAAAATTTATTAACTCAGATTTAGTTAATCTTGTTTTACAACTACTATAATGTCATTTTTATTAAATTTATATATTTTATTTTTAATGGTTTTGCGCACTAATATTTGTTAACACGATAGCTGTGATTCCATATAAAAATTATAAGCAAATACCAAAGATTACAAAAGTAAATAGTTTGCTTATTTTAATTTTACAACAGACAAATTGATATGAAATAAAAATATAAGAATTTGTTTTTATTATTTTTTTTAACTAAATCGATTCTACGATTTTTTTCGAAGAGTCGTTAATTACTTACAAAAATTTTCTTGTCCGTGATACCATCAAAGAACTTTTAGGCTATTTTTCTGTGATGAATCTTACCTTCGACAGAGCGTTTCTTCTGAATATATGGATTCGTTTTAGTATGGAAAAACTGTCTTCACCAGATGCACTCGTAGATGGAACTGTAAACATCCGTAATAAAATTTTTATATCTGAGAATATACTTGTGTCTACAGAAACTGAACATGGGTATAAATATTACAATTCAATTCATAATTTGTTTTAAAAAAAATATTCATGAAATTTACTTAAAGGAAACAAAATCGCTTTGGTAAACACTTTTTGATATTATAATAATTCTGTACTCATTAATATTATTATTCAAAAGTGACAACATTTTCGAGGATTTCATGTCTAGAAACCGGTTAATACAGTTTCGTATGAATGTATTCATTATTACTTTAAGAGATATTTGTATATCATTGTCTTTTTAATTTAATATCACTAAATCTTAGACGGCTAATTTTTTTATCCATTTCTGAAAAATTTTGATCATCTTTCAAAGCGCCATCAATTAAAATTAAAGTAATTTAATTTATCTCGCAAAAAATCATTAGAGCGATTTATTCTCGTTCCATAATATGTTTTATTAATTGTTCTGTAATGTACCACATACGATATCTGACTGTGAAAATATTTGATGACAAACCAGCAACAATAAAATAGAAATCAGAATCTGTAAAATAACGATAATATCGTCTTGCTGCAATTGTTGTACCAGAATCGCTTTTTATTCTAATCATAAGACAATCCTATTAATTTCCAATCAAAACAATCCAGTTATTTGAAATAACTCATTACAAGCGTCTAGCACAGTGTTTCTTAATCTGTGCGCCTTGAGATATTGTCAAGTGTACTGCAAGGGTCTTTGACAAATATTTATATTAGATGAGTTTTTTAAATATGTAATTACCACAGTGGTTATTAAAAAATCTTTTTAGATTTATATCCCTCCCCCGTTTTTATTTGACATTATTTTTTCCCCAATTCAAGTTTAATACAAAATGGCTTCAAACTTCAACTAAAAGTCACTTTCCTTCACTTTCAGTTGACAAATAGGAATGGTTAATCAACACATTTGTAATTTTCAAAACATCAAATTTGACAATGGCAGAAAAAGAACGGATTATTGGTTTCTAAAAACGATAAGTATTATATTTCAACATTCTTCGGAAAAATCTAAATGAGTTTTGATTTTCTGTCAGTACTTTGTACTCTACAGTCAGTTTGAGAGAGCTACTAGAATTCTTTTGTCTTTTGCATCTTCATGATTCCATGAATTAGAAATCAAGTTTAAAAAGCGAGAATGACTTTTAAAAGTTGACTAGGAAATGCGAACTTGTCTGATGATTTAGACAACAATTTAATTTGTTCAAGATAATGGGCTCAGTCCTCTTATGGAATCAAGTTAGTAAGAAAATAACACAAGGCAACACTCTCTCTAAAAATGTTCCGGCTCAAAAATAGTTTATTATGAAGTATTTTGGCCCGCTGAACACGAAAACATCATAAAAACTTCAGATTAGCTCTCGTTTTTAAGAAGATCCAAATAACTGGAGGTTGTTTACAACTCTTCCAAGCTTAGTTTGAAACAGTTTTTCTTCACAACAGGCAACCTTCTTCACATTTTCATTCCCATCAGACATTCCATTCAATGAAGGAAGCTTGTACAAATGTGTTTAAAGCGTCTTGAGTTAAACTCTAGTTAGTAAAATATGAGGATCATAAATGGCAGATTTGTGATCTGTGGTAACTTGAAAGTCACTGCTTTACTTATGGGAATGCAGCTGTGCTATATCAAATACTGCTGTTTCCTGTGTTTGTGAGACATTAGAGATTGAAAATCATGATCCTCTAGTAAACCCAAAAGACATTCTGCTCCCCCCCCCTACATATTAAGCTAGGATTCATGAAGAACTTTGGGAAATCCATGAACAAGGATGGAGAGGCTTTCCAACTCCTTAGACTGAAATTCTCAAGATTGAGTGAGTAATGTAAAGATTAAGGAGGGAATCTTCGTGTGCCCTCAAATACGCAAAATCATCAAGGACCCCACTTTGGATCAAATTCTTGAAAGGAATGGGAAAACAGCCTGGGAAGTCTTTAAAAAAGTTGTAAGAGGATTTCTAGGTAGCAAAAAAAGATGAGAACTATTAACAGTTGGTGAAAGATCCCCTACAAAAGTTCCATGACCTAGGATGTAACAAGTCTTTAAAGACCCATATTTTACATCCCCATCTTTATTTTTCCGTAATAAATGTGGAGGAGTAAGTGATGAACACGGTGGAAGGTTTTATCAAGATATAGCAGTAATAGAACGTATATAACAGGGTGGTTGGGATTTATCAATGCTCGCAGACTACAGCTGGACAGTTATAAGGGACACTCGAGCTTCTACATACAAGAGGCAATCCAAAAGGAAAAGTTCACAGGAAATAAACTAAAAATACTACTGATTTCTTATTTAACACTGTTTCATGAAACATGATTTATTGTATTGTATTTATTAGTTAGTAATGTTTTGTTCTTCAAATTTATCCATAAATTGATTGATGGGCTGTGATATACCTTAAAAACGAGAGTTAATAAATAAATTTCATTTACATATTTGTTTATTTCAACCCAAAATTAGTAAGAATAGGCTATTTAAAACTAGGAAGCAGACAAAAGGTTGTTTTTTTGTTGCCTAGTGTAATTGATTTTTTTCTTTATCTTAAAATGTTAAAAAAAAAAATTTGTATTCAGGTGTGCCATCAGATAGTTTTAGTGTGTCGTCAACCTAAAACGGTTGAGAAACACTTATTCTAACGGATAGAATAAGTGAAAGCATTATGTTATATTTTGGCGTGCAGCACCCACCAGCTCATTTGCATATGCACTTTAGAGAGTTCTGAAGACTGATATTCTCTAAAGTACAAGCACAGATGCGTATAATCTGGCTACTTTACGTATCGAACAATGTTGGCTATGGAAACTATAATGTATTTAACAATACAGTGTTTCCATTTGGATTTCAGAAGGGGCTTGTATGAATCAGTTTTGCCCTACTCCTTCCGAGGCGGTTATTTTGTTATCATACGGTGAACATCTGTCATACATTATTAGTATCTTATACTTTAACTATCTTTGCTTGATCTTTTCAAATAAATTATTTACAAATACAATGCAGAAAATGTAAGGAAGGCCGCTTCCGCATCATCCTTGGACTGTATGCCATTTTGTTTTTTAATTATCCTTAAAAATCAGTGTTTACCAAACATCAAAGCCACAAGTCAGTGTCAGATCAATCCAAAGCAAGAAATCAATGTTTGTCTATAACCTAAATAATTGTGATATTTGTTGTTTGTGAATACCTTTAATGTATGATACGGTATTGTGTATCAAGATCCTTCAAAATCTATCGTGTCAAAATCTCCTCAATAAATAGAAAAACTGAGAATATTATCATGCTACCATTCACTTTCCTAAGAACATTTACTTCGAAGAATGTCAGGTTGTGTTCTAGTAAAGGGATAAAAGCACGCTTAACAGTGTCAATGGTAATATGCCTACCCAACATTAAGGTATGTAAACCGGTTCTTACTGAAAAATCGAATAGCGTATGGAATAGGTGAAGTAAAAGGAGCCCCTGTGAAAAAAGGCAGAATTTTTATGAGTAAGATGTTGGATCATACTCAGCCTTAACTTCAGAATTCATTCGAAAAGGGGTTGAAAAATAAGCGTTGTGCACAAAATTCAAGAGAATTCGTCATCATTTCTTGAACAGGGGAGTCTCGATCTTTGGTAGTTTTGTGGAAGAGGGAGCTAAGCACAGACTTTGCTCTCCAAAAAATTTCTCCAAATCGCAATGATGTGAAGGGACTGACAACACCATATAAGATGTTTCTCTTCATCTCTCTCTCATCATGCTCCTCTAACCATTTTGAACATAGGAAGCTGGGTGAATAGGAGTGATGCTATCTTGAAATACAGAATATCCTACAGGGGAAAGAGAGTCTAGAGCACAGTGTATAAATAATCTTCGGGAATACCCTGATAGCGATCAGCTACAATCCCCCCTCCTCCCAATAAGGCTAAAAGTACTCTCTTTTGGCAAAATATCACGCCCATCCCACTAAGACTCATCTGTATCTCACGGTGGAAACCAGACAATAACACTTCAGGTAGTCTTAAATAATGCAAATGATGATTCTGTAGACAAGATAACTTTTGTTCCCATTGCTGTTGTTCGGAGTCTTGGCACCGTTGTTGTCGATTCATTGCCTTCCTCGGCGACATCAACGCCTTTGGAGCAACCACTCTGTCACGAATATTCGCATCCTTCAATTTCCGTTTAATAATTTTGGTGGATACAGGGCTCTGGAGATGAATGCTTACCTACTGCACTGGGGTTTTGCGTTTTTAGAAAACTATCCTCTTTAATGTTTTAACCTTATGTACTGTAGTTTTTAGAAGACAATCATCTTTAATGATATGGTTTACCGCATGTGGCTCTTTGTACAGACGATTGCGGCTCTTCAGATTTCTGGTTATATGAATTAGACAAATAATGATATCTGCTAAAAATTATTGTTTTTTTCCTTTCTCCTGCATAATTATTCTATTCAAATGATTTATCTGGTTTGCGTCTAAAATTAAACACTTGACTGGCTTAAGATTTATGTATTAAATTGTTCTCCTCTCTGGAAAAGTATATTGAGAATCGGCAAAAATATTAAAATTAGTTCTAAATCAGTAAATGTGTCTAATGTATGGACAGAAATGCCGCAATGGGAAGACACTCCTGCAAGTGATTTCCAGCAACATTTGCTTATTTGCTTACGTGAGTTGGGGAGCACTCTTGAATATAAGCAAGCGATAAAAATAGACCCCCAACAGAGGTGACAAAAATACCTTCTGTTATATGTTTAAGGGTTAATAAAAAGAGAATTGAAATGATTTTTATATACAGGAAGAAAGTCAATTTTAATTATTGGTGTAAAAAGGAAATTTCATAATAAGATTCTAACGATTTATTAGTAAGAACATTATCTCACGACTGTTGGAATCTTAATTCCAACTTTATAATATTTTGACATTGCTTGTTTTTCATTGAGCCACATAAATAAATATATCTTCTAAAGTTCTTGGTTTTGGAAGGAATGGAAAATGTTACATTGTGTAAAGCTTTATTTAAACACTATAAAAGAAAATATTAATTAGAGTGCAACAGTCTTGATCATGTCTACTACCGGAGACTCCCCTTCCCCTCCTGCGCACGTATATGTGGCTCTTTGAATAAATGTCTCTTAAATACATTAGTTGTCTTGTTTTCCTTACAAATTAGATCTTCTTAAAAAATTTGTCGACCATTGATCTATCCCACTGATCTTCAAACTGTGTTCCACGGAACCCTGGGGTTCCACAAGTCACACCCAGGAGTGAAAAAAAAATCGAGGAGAAATAAGTATGTATGCAAAATGGATTCACATTTGTATGAAGTTAATACAAGTTCAAGTACCTAAAGCACGTTCTATTCATTAAAACTGAAAATTTTATTTATTTATAATAATTTTATTTTGAAACACTTTTTAAACTTTTATTCTAATGTAATAAAATAATATTAAAACGTTTTAACTTTATATATATACTTCCTACTAGATTGTGAATATTCTGTTGTTTATTCTCTTAGGTTCCACGAGATAATTTTATACTCGTTAGTACAATATCTTGCAAAACTAAACAGTTTTCTCATGGAAAATGCACCTTTTTACATTTGTAGATAAAAACACCTATAATGAAGGAAAGGGAACAACATATCAACAAAGTTGATGTTAAAATCCAAATTTAAGCAAGAACAGTTCCAAAAATTTTGGATTGTAAATTCATGCAAAATGAAGGGAATTTCTCACATATCTATAAGTATCTTAATGGCATTCAAAGTATTGTGTTTAAGTGAAATATATTTCTCAACGTAAGTGGCAACAAAAACAAAGTATAAAAAAAATTAAAACTCAGAATATGTAATGCGATTGCATTTAATCACAATAGTTCGTGTGAAAAAAAGGCAAGCATAAAGCAAGATAACCCAGTTACTAAATATAATGCACGGATAGGTGACACTTGAATCGCAAATTAATATTATTAATGAGTAGCTTATACTTAAAAAGTTAGATTAGAATTTTTAACAATAAATGTAATATTTTTTAAAATTGCCTTTACATAAAGAGCCTGTAACATGTTGATCGACTTTAAATATTATTTTTAGATATATTCTTCGAAGTATGTGTATGTAATGGGGTTCCACGAAAACACTTTCAAGTTCTAGGGGTTCCATGAGTTGAAAAAATTTGAGGACCACTGGTCTATCCCAATCGATTAACTTCAATCCCCCCCCCTCCCCTGTTCTGTTTTGCAAATGAAACCTATCCCATGTTTATGTAGGTGGTCATAACCCTTGGCACGCGGGTCCTTGAAACACATACATGTTGGTTGTTCTCAAAATGGATGATTCACATGCTTTTTCAATGATCGAGACTGTTTGGATGTTGAGCATAGTAATACTTTGCTGGAAAAATGATTTTCTCCTGTAACTGTCCCACCCCCAAATCCCCAAAAGGAAAATTTGCTCTTTAGCTGATGTTAGTAATACTGTGGTAACAGACTGGGGTGATACGTCATGCGGTTGTACTAAAAAATCGAAGTATGATATCTTTTGAAGTGGATGGTCTTCTTCTTTTGTCATATACCTGTAAATGTGAAAGACAAAAAATATTTAAAAAATAAGTATTTTTAAAGTTAGTTGATGAATAGAGAACACACACACAAAATTGTATCTTCAACTCTGAAATACTCTGAAATATTTAAAAACTCAGTAATGAGACAAAAATATATAAAATATAAATTGTAATATTTTAAAATAAATTATTGGAAGGATCATGGTAAGTAGTAATATAAAATATTCCTAATATCTTTTAATCATAAAACTTCACAAGCACGGATAGAAAAAGATAAAGTCATCAACCAAACACTGCATTCAAATTTCAAATGTTGCCATATTGAGGAATAGTTGGACCACAAATGGTTAAAATTTAGTTTAACATAATCCTACATTATATCCTCACATAAAAACACTATTAAACATTAAATTCAATATAAAACGACCATTAATTGATGTCTCTTCATTACAGAAACGTTTGAAATTTCCAGTCCAGGCTCTTCACATTTAGAAAACGACAGTTTAGATGGTAGTGACCAAAACGATGGTGCATTGTGCATTTCAAGGTAAAGTCTAATCTAGGTTCTTGAATAATAAAAACAATAATAAAAGATTTTTACAACTTTCCTACTCTCTAAAAGCATTCGAAAAAGATTGTTTTATACACGAAAGAGCTTCTGAGCAGATGGGTATCTTTCGAGTATTTTTCTAAGATTTTTGCCCATTAACTTCTTTTAATGCTTAATCTTCACATTTTTATTGAATAGTAATTTATTGAAAATTGGAAATTTTTAACTACGATTAAGTATTATTAGTCATAGGAAATAGTTGCTATTAGATTCAGATAAGTGAACATCTGGGGTCTAACACAGGGATTTTTGAAAAAATATCGATTTGTTTTATATTTTCTAAAAGTTTAAATATTTCTGTTTAAAATGATGTATAATATAAGAAAATAAGGTAATTATAAGTATTTTTTAAATTTTTTTAATGAAGTTATTCCTCGACGCACATCAAATGAGCTCTGCTAGGAGCACCTGTGCTTCTTATTGCATAAGTTTCTGATGAGCGCGAATCCATACGATGTTCAAGTGGAAAAATTAGAGTGTGTATTGGGTTTATCCAAAAGTGTATGAGTACATGGTATGGTGTTAATAACATTATATGGTCAGGGATTCCAAGAGCATTATTTGTAGAATTAAAAACTCTAAAATTAGGCATAAATATGGCTATTTCACAGTTCAATGTCAGTAATGTAGCAAAATTAATTATCTTAAAACATTGTGATATTGAACCAAGATATAACTGGGTGTCATGCTTCAAAAAATTAGATGCACGAAGGATTAGTGTCATCCAACGAAAGCATCTTGAGATTAAAAATAAAGGTAAAATTGTTGAAAATAATGAAAAAAATTAGAAGAGTCTTTTGAAGAAGCACAGGGTAAAGAAAGTGCTTCATACGCTTCTGTAAGTACTAAAAAAGTAAATTCTCAACAAATTACAAAAGTTATTTTAAAGCCTGTTTTCTCAAAATGTAATATTTTTCATTTTATGTACATTTTTCTCAAAAACTACGCCTTATATTATCCTCAAATTTTCAGTGAACGTACTTTTAACATGTTTACACATTTTAATGAAGGGAATTAAAACTATCTGGCATACTTTTTTACAAAAGCTTTTTTAAACAATTTTACGGGAAAAAATTGGACATTTTTTAAAAAATTCATCATTACTTTAATTTTTAACAAAAAGGCAAAAATCTTCGTTAAAGTTTTGTTGATAGTCCACATACCCTTCTGTAAAAATTTTTCCATGAGAAGCAAGTAGTTTCTGAGAAAAAGATACATAAACTTACACAATTTAAAATCGGCTCCATAAGGATTTGCCGGACCCTCTTAACTGTCTTTACTTGTACATACGTTTAACAAGGCATAAAATTCAATTTATATAAAGTAATCTTAAAAGAAAAATTTGGCCGAAAGCTAATTTCTATATCATATATATATTCTAGTAGGGATATATAAGTTTCCTTTAAGATATGTGGATAGTTAAAAAAAGGAAATATATAACATTATTCCCCTTCTCTAAAAAAATTATTCATTTGGCAATTAATTTCCTAGCATGGAGAAATAAAGACGATATGAACTTGAACAATGATTTTGAAAGGGAAAGAAAAGGATACTCATTTCTGACAATTTCGACGGAAAATAACAATACGTATTACGAGTAATTGGAAAAATAACAAACTTAGGTCATTCAAAATATTTCTAAGAAAAGAATAGGAAAGTAGGTTGCGGGTAACTAGATAAGCATTTATTTTTTTCCCCTTTTTTTAAATAAAAATCAAAAACTAGATTTTGGAGATAAAGATCTAACAAAATAGCTTCAAAGCTGATAGACCTCATTTTTTCCCAAGACATGTCCACTGAAACAAAACTTTTATTCGCTAATAGTTGTGTCTTAACTCGCTAATGGAAGATGGAGACAATATTTTTCAATAGATAAGACACGTATATTTCAGTTACATTTGCTGTTAGTCAGAAGTATTTTGCAGTTTTCTGTTTGTAAGCTCTTTCTAAAATCTGATAATGCAATAGCTGCAAATAGTGAAAGACTTCGATTATAGTTATTTAACAACATTTTCTAAAAATGTTGCTGATTCATATATAACTAACTGTTTCCAATACTTTAATTCGTAATTTTTTTTTGTTATTACACGAATCGTTAATACGAGAAAAATTGTGATTATTCAATAATGTGAAAAAGGTAAAACCTAAAAAAATTGTATATTGTTTCTTATCCCAGATGATGTAACTAAGCTATACACCATCTCCATAAAACCAAAAATCGCCAAAAAAATCCAAAAATAAAAAAACTTTTCCCTTAAACCTCGTCAATAGTAAAACTCAAACAATTAAGAATGTGACTAGGGAAGGCCTGATCAGCTTCGCACCTATGACACTCTGGAAAGACTTTTTGGCTTTTTTGAAAACTAAGAGATTTGATGTGGTCACTAAAAAAGTACGATAGAGCCGTCTGCTGATCCCTAGGAATATTAAGTTGGTGACACCAACGAGGCTTTTTCCCAAAATACTAAAGGTGAGCAGGAGTGTATTTAATTCTATCCTTTTAATAGAGGAGAGTACGGCAAAAGTTAGACAAGTGTCACCCTGTAAGGTGTCAGCAGAAGTAGACTTGGTCAAGCTAGCGGCTATCTCGTTACCATTCAATCCATGGGAGGAGACTCATTGAAAGTATATAGAGTGTCTAGAAGAAAGTCGAAAAACACACAATATCTAGAATATTTAGGCTTGCCATATCCTCAATTGTTGTCCAACGAGAAAGGTGCTGTATAGAAGCACGACTGTCAGTTAAAATCCAAATGTCCCTGAAGACAAGGTCAAAAGCAGTGTCAATAAATTGCAATCTCTTATAAATTTCAATAAGGTTAGACCTAAAAACAGAACAGTAGTTAATATTCCTAATATTGATGTCAAATGTACCATCAAGTGTCTCAATGTGCACGCCTCTTCCAGAAATACCACCGTTGCTCATATTGCAATCATTATAGATTTTTAATGCCAAATGAGGGATGCCATGAATTGTCTCTAGAGCAATATGTCTAGTAAATTCTTGTATATCAGACGTTTTAGTTACACACCCTGGTCAATAGCTCAGTCCGAAAATGTATTCGATCAGAATCAAACTTAAAATGGGAAAAAAGCTTTAAGGAATGAGGCTCAACATTACCAGAAAACAGGCCCATAACACCTGTCAAAGAAAAAGGGTTATGTTTCCTTAATCGCCTGTTATTGAGCCAAGAAAGGAGATAGGCAGAAGTTTTTTGCTGGTCATTATATCTTGATAGCTTATTGTAATATTTTACCAGGCTATAACTTCTTCTCATAGAGAGGGATGATAAGTCACTCTCATACAAAACAATATTATTACGGCAGCTATTACGAAGGCCAGTAATTATTCTTGCGGTACCAAGTTGCACTCGCTCAAGTTTATTTAAAGTTAGCTTCAGAAGTACAAAAATAAACTAGAAAGCCGTATTCCAAAATTGGCCTTATCGTGACTCAAAGCCGCCCCTCAGACTACCATCTCCCCGTCTATCATTAAATATTTCTAGACGTGTAGGCGGACTTAAAGGATCACAAGACATAATTGCAAATCACTATATTTATTGATTCATTAACACAGAAGGATATAAATACACAATTCAAATTTAAGAGAAACAAAATAAAGTACGAAAAGGGAATTACTACTAGCGGAACAACAGAATCGCAACTGAATCTATGAAAGCTTAAACACGCACAATTACAGCTAAGCCACGTACGAGTATTCACAATATTTTAAATCACTGACCTTATCTTTTATCATCGGCTGTTCCGTCGTGATGATATCTACCTTCTTGACTAGATAGGAAAATGGAGAAGGATCCACACTCTGTAACACGGAATTTTTACCAGCTTCAATCTACTTCACCCAGCGTAGCTCCACACGTAACTGCTATCTACGAATGTCAACAACTGTGTGTTGACCTACCGATCTTCAATTCATTTAACTTCACTCTACTATCTCTTCACTTTACTTAACTTTCTTAACTCGCGAAACCCGAACTTATATAATATATCTCATTTGCATAAATCACGCTTTGGCTCCCGGTAGAGATTGGTTGATATAAATAAAATACTTTAAAGAATATAGAGAAGGTTAGTGGAAGACCGTATAGATCCGTCATAGCCTGACCAGTGAGATGCAGGTTATTCTCATGGTATAAAACAGATAACAATAGGAAAAGATTGTAAATTATTGTTACCTGTTTTAGGTGCTAAAAATTAGGAAGCTACCACGACTTAAATTATTTATTAACTCAACGGAGGAAATAACAGAGCTTCTCTCTCTCTCTGGTGACAAATTGAATTCACGTTTTTGTTTGATTTTCCCGAAAAAAGAAAATAATTAAAAAAAATTTTTTTTTAATATCATTTTATGCGGTTTTGGGTTTTAAAATAGAGCAAACTCAGAGTTTTAATAATAATCAGCACAAAGATTTTCATTATTATGTAATGATTTTATTCATCTTTCTTACTCTAAATATAGTTCAAATTAATATGCACATCTTTTTTCCCCATTATATTTTTTCGAATATATTTCTTCTAATATCTATTATCAACGTTATTTATAAATAAAAATATTAGTTATGAAAAATTGTAGTTTGTACAATAATTAATATGCAATATAAAATAAATTTTCTATGCATTCATAGTAATCAATCCATTTTTCAATTCCTACTATTAGCTCACTCACTCTATATATTTATGTATATATATATATACTGCTGTTTGTAAAAAAAACACCATGAAGGAATCATCAGAACTAAATGAACTTTGCAGAAAATATCAATTATAGGATGTTACGTAAAATAGTAAGGTTTCAGAGTCACCGCGCATGCGTGGCGTGCGCAGCGCACTTTGAACTGATGATGAAAGCATATAAATAGAGGGCTGTAGCGAGACGTTGAAAATTAGTAGCGAACATTTAGTGAGACCTAAGTATGCCTCCACGACGAAATAACGAGAAATTCCAACAATTTACGGAGTTTGAACGGGGGAGGATTATCGGCCTTCGAGAAGCAGGATTTTCGTATCGAGCAATAGGAGTTTGTGTGCAGCGGAACAGTTTTACAGTGATACGAGTTTGAAAGCAGTGGGACTGACGAGCACCGAACAACTTGAAGAACTGGCAATGGACGACGGAAGGTGACGTCAGCGCGCGACGATCAACACCTGCTCCGCATAGTGGTGAATGACCGCGTAAAGCTTTCTCCCGGAAGTTGGCATCACGTTGGTCTACTGCTACAGGTGTACTAATGTCGGCTTTGTCAATTCGGGTACGTCTGCTGCACCGTGGATTACTTGCAAGGATGCCCTTATACAGGATCCCCCTTACGGCAAACCATCGTCGGTTGCGTCTGCAATGGGCTCATGAGCACAAAGCCTGGCAAGCTGATTGTCACCTTGTCTTTTCAGATGAATTACGTTTCAACTTGTGGGACCATGATGGCCGCATTCGTGGTAGACATTATGCTGGTGAACGCTGCCTTCCAGAGTGCATTATCGAATGATATAGTGGCCTAACACCCGGAGTGATGGTTTGGGGTGCGATTTAGTATCATGGACGGTCCAATTTGCTACGAATTGAGGGTAATCTCAATAGCAACAGGTACGCTCATGAAGTGCTACAACCCGAAGTCGTTCCCTTCCTTCAAGGCATCCCTCTGGAGCTATCTTTCAGCAGGATATTGCACGCCCACATTCTGCAAAAACTGTTCGAGACTTCTATTCAGCCCAACACATGCAACTTCTTCCTTGGCCTGCTTATTCGCCAGATATGTCGCCAATTGAGCACGTGTGGAATTTGGTTGCTCGGCGTCTCGCTCAGGTTCCACGTCCTGCAGCTTCAAAATACGAACTTTTGCTGCACATACAAGCAATATGGCAATTTCCACAAGTAGTCCTTCAAAATCTGTTTGACTCCATGCCACGTAGTATAGTAGCACTTATTGCAGCACGTGGTGGCTACACCAAATACTGATTTCGGACACTTAATATTGTTGTTGTTGTTTTTTGCTTTGAAAATTTCGTCATTTATTTGCACTAATACAAGTCGTTTGTGCATTAAATTTCATTTAATTCTGATGATTTCTTCATGGTGTTGCATTTTATACAAACAGCAGTTTATTTATCTTGATCAAATTTTCAATCGTTAATAAAATTCTTTCTATTCATCCGAACAAGTTCAAATAATTTTTTTTCAGACTTGTAGTGGATGACACTCGATGTTAATATAGTTTTTTCCAATATTAATTCATTTCTTTCTTGTTAATTAATTAAATTAAGTTAATTACCCTTTTTTGACGCCACCTTAGATTTATCTCCACTGTTGTAGCAATGTAACTGCTAAAATAAATTAAAAGTAAAAAAACTTTTTTAAAAACAAGCTTTTATTTAAAAGCGCTAAAAAGAATAAAATAAACTTTTCCTTTAAAACTTTTTTTACTATCAACTTATAACGTCATTACACAATTTATATGATATAAAAGCTTGTCGCAATATTTAAGTGCTCTTATTTACTTAGTTTGAAATTTTAAAAATTAAAATCAGTCAGGTCAAGTTATTTATTTTACTTGTTTATCTACACAGGTAAACGCGACAAGCTTTTATATCATATAAATTGTGTAATGATGTTATAAGTTGATAGTAAAAAAAGTTTTAAAGGAAAAGTTTATTTTATTCTTTTTAGCGCTTTTAAATAAAAGCTTGTTTTTAAAAAAGTTTTTTTACTTTTAATTTATTTTTTACTTTTTAGTTATCGCTGGACAGGCTTCTCAGCCTGTTCAACTCATTCAACGTTGGTTCGCCATCCTTGGTTTAGCTGAATCAGTTCTCGCAAAAAGGGTATTAGACGAAAAACACAATCTTTTTAAATCCGTAATTTTTAAGCAATATTTTCAATCTTCGTGCAGATCTTGAGTAATATTTTTCTACATGCGAAAAAAAAAGGTTTCGTGAGATTATCTTCATAAATGACGAAGTTATTCAATGTTTAATTAAAATTTTGACTATTTTTTGAAAAATCTTAAAGAATATATTATTTATTTGAAATATTTTGAAGGTAAGGGATATATTTCTCTAACATCTTCGAAGAAAAATCTAGTTATTTATTTAAAAAACTTCAAAAGGCATTTAAAGATTTGTATTAATCAATAAAATGCTTAAAATTCAAAACGCATGTTGTAATCAAAAAAGCAAGTTTTATCAACTAATGATAATTTTTTTTTGGACATTGAATATCTTCTACGTAAGAATCTATTTTTTTAATTGCTCAGGTCATCTTTAGAAACTTGATATTGAAAAAATAATTAACCATCGCATTATTTTTATACAGTCAGACCTCCATGTATAACGAATCTCTATTTTGGGAATTTCTCTATTTTAAGAACTTTTTCCTGGAACCAAGCACATATTACTCTTTTCTTCGTAAAATAACTCCAAATTTAACGAAATTTTTCTTCGAAGATTCGATTTTTTTCTCTCTTTATTTTTAAAACATTTCAAGTCATTTTGCAAATTATTCTCTTTTGGCACATTTTATGGATCAATAATGTTGAACTAGTTTTACAATGTGCCTAACTCATCTAAAGAAACAAAATTGCCGTAATTTTTCAAAAAAAAATACTAACTCAAATAAAATTAACAGATTCTATCTGTAACTAAATTTAAGGACACATGTCGTAGTGTGTGTCGTAGTAGTTAAAATTATTTTTTTAATTGAAAATACATTGCATTTCTGGATAATATTTTTCTCTTATTGTTTTTCTAGTGGATTCCTTTTTGATGGGTAAGATATATAAAAAATGATCTTTCCGATTCTGTAATTATTTTTTGTCTGAGTTTCATAGATTAAAGTTAGATAATTTTTTTAAAGAATTTTCACAATACTCCATCTCAGTTTAACTTGGCAGCGTTGAGAAAGGTATTTAATGTGCTACTTGAAAAAGAGCTTTACTTTTTTTGTTTTGGATTTAAATCCAATTAAATGGATAGAAATTTGTAAAAAAAAATTGCATACATTGTAGAAATTAGATTATTTTTACGTTGTAGAAATGTAATTATTTTTTAGACAAAGTTAATTAATACAGTCAATAGCGCAACGTTATGAAATTCCAGTTTGGCTGAAAACCAATTTTCGACGTCAACTTTTGTCATTGTTGTAATAATAACGTAATTACAACAATGCAGATATATCGAAGTTGGCGCCCAAAACTAGTTTAACGTTTTTAATTAATATCTTTTTAATTAATTGCAATATCGGAATATAAATAGTCAAAACATGCATTGTCATCCAATCTAAACGTGTATACAAAATTTCAGCTCAATGTGGTGAAGATATCATCTTCAAAATTGAGTTGCAAGATTCCACCCGAACAAATTACATACATACATACATACAGTGTAAGTTAAATAAAAGCTTGTAACAATGACAAAATATAGCTTCGAAAACCGGTTTTTCAGCCAAACTTGCTAAACCCGATGTGTATTGTTACAACAATGCAGATAAATCATGCTCTTTTTTTAATTTTTACTATTAGTTCAGTCTATCCTTATATATATAAGGCCGCGGTGGCCGAGTGGTCTAGGCATCGGATCATGACTAACATGTCATGGGTTTGATCCCAGTACCACTGAAGATCCGCCGTGTAGGGGAGCGATGCACGTTAAATTTGTCGAGAGCTCAAACGTCCTCCCGTTGGTTTGGTAGTTAGGAGAGGGGGTGCCAGCTCAGGTGTCGTCCGCGTCACTTCACCATGGTTCAAAATTACCCGGACCGTTGCCAAAAGCCCTCGTGTTGCTAATCAGTGCGACGTTAATATTCTCTCACTCTCACCCTATATAAATAAATACATATATATATACTAGCTGACCCGGCCACGCGTTGCTTTGTTTTAACACGTTAATTCAATATTATTCTAAGCTATTCAATGCAGTCAAATTAATCTTCGTCTACAATTTCGGAGGGTTGAAAAAAGTATAAAACAATATAATGATTTTAATTTTGCATTTTATTCATCTCCTATTTGAGTATAGTATAATGTTACTGACGAAGTTGATAAGTACCAACATATGAAGATTTAATTTTATAAATGTGTTAAATAATGCTAATTTTTTCAAATTTTTCAAATTATTTTTATCATTTTAAAGTATAACAATAAATAATTTAATATAACTAAACTCTGATCAGTGCACAATATTTTTCGGTAACCCATCTTTTGCTAATTTAAATAGATTCAACGGTTTCCACACACGTGAGCATGTGTTATCTAGTTGCCCATTCGAGAAACATGGATTTTCTAAGTCCAAGCTTCAAATAAATATTGTTTGGGCTTCAGATTCATTTATGGTCATCACGAAAGCCAAACAAATCGGGAATTGAAGCCTTTTGAATAGTATTGGAGATTCTGACGGTATCAGTGGAATACATGGCAGCAGATTCCGTAGTAACAGAACCGAATTTTCGGTTAAACTTTACAGTCAAAATGTTTGCTTCAAGAAGTTCCCGGTATAATTCTTTTGATGATCAAATGTGCCCCGTTGCATTATCTCAGTGAATTTAAGTTACGCAGATAATAACCAGGGAACCAACCGAACATTATGTGGTGACATTCCTGATACATCTAGAGAATTCAAAAACTTTGTTGGAAAATTTACGGTTTTGTTTTCAGCAACAATAGTGTCGATTGGTTTAAAAGGCGTTGGATCAACTGGCAACAACCCTGTGACTGGAAATTTATTTAATCACAATATCAACATTTTTTTCTGATTAAGTAACAGGATTACAGAGGCAATAATTATCTAGGTAATTATACAGTATATCCGGAAAAACACTCTCAATCAGTTCTTTTTTGCCTAAAGAACATTACAGAAATCGTATGGTTATTTCATGCATTATGTATTGGGATGCAGTTCTACTTCACCTTTTACAATATTCAGTAGTTGGTTAGGAAATAATTGCTCAGATTGATCCTCCTGCAAATGTACTCGCGTGTTTATGGTCAATCGAAGTGTTTCCACATTTTGTTATAAAAACGATTGTTTTAAACAGGCGTTAATCTCGTGAGCAAAAGTAGAGCGTGTAATGGCTGTTAATGTCTGTCAGAAATCATCAGACAGTAATACAACAGCAACACCGAATATTCTCTCGTTGTCATTTAAATCTTGCAATGCTTTGAGTGAATATTTATGGGTCACGGTGCACTTATTCCTGATCATGATTGAATTCATTTGCAATACTGTAGCCAATCCACTCTTTTTTCAATGGTACATATTGCATCTTGAATCTTATGAATGTCCAAAGGCAGCTGATGTGGAATGTGCAGTTTTTCCATCATCTAACAAAGTGACAACAATGCCTGCAAATGAAATTTCCTATTGCAATCATATTTTCGCACGACTACACCTGAAAGTTTTGTTGCTATAGGGAATGAAAATCCGGAGGTGTGGAACTCAAACGCAAAGTCATTTGACCTCATTCCATCAATACCCACGAAAATTTACGGCAGCTTTTGAAATCCGTATTCAGATTCTCGTTCCCACCCCGAAAAGCACTCGCTGCCTACTTTCGACACCCCTGCTCCTGTAAGTTCAACCTCTGAAGGGGGACATTACGATCGTCTGGCATTATCCAGAAAAGTTACGGGAGTTTCTAAAATTCGATTTCAGATTATTCTTGTTTTCCATCCAGAAAACACCAGGAAAGTATTTCTCTCTCCTCAAGAATTTTAAATCAAGTCCCTTCCACAGTTCGTGCAAAATATTTTCCTCTAGCATTATTTGACATAGATATAAGATTATCTTGAATTGGATTGAGAATATTCAGATCGGCTGTTCCGAAATACAATCAAGACCCACTTTTTGTGTCTCTATGTCGGTAGTGGCTGCGGTAGCAAAGTGGCCAAGGCATTGGATCATGGCTAGCGTGCCATGAGTTCGAGCCCAGCACCACTAAAAACCCGCTGTGTAGGGGAGCGATTCACGTTAAATCTGTCGAGATCTCAAGCGTCTTCCCGTTGGTGTGGTGTGGTAGTTAGGAGAGGGCGTGCCAGCTCAGGTGTCGTCCGCTTCACTTGACCATGGTTCAAAATTAAGCGGTCAGTCGCCAAAAGCCCTCGTGTAGCTGAAAAGTGCGAGGCTATAGGCTGGTAATGCTGTCCGAGAATATTCCGATCCCCCGGCATTATCCGGCAAAAAAAATTATTTTCTATATTTCGATTTTAGACTCGCTTAAACCATCTCAACTTACACCAGGAATACACTTTTCCCGCGCCAAGACTTTAAGGGTGAGCTCCTGCCCCGTTTTGTGTAAAAGGCGGTCATCCTGAATTATCCTGCAATGTTACTGTTATTTCTCAGATTGAATATCAGATTTGGATTATCCGTTTTGACATACACCAGGGACAAAGTTTTCATGATCTAAGGCTTATAAGGCAAGCCCCTGCTACGGTGTGTCTAAAATACGGTCGACTGGCATTATCCGGCAAAGTTATCGAAACTCCTAAAATTCAATTTCAGATTCTTATTTCACAATCCGAAATGCACACGGAGCTGACTTTTGATGCTCCGGCGCGAGCAAGTTCAGTCACTTGAGAGAATGAAAATCCGGATGCGGGACTCGAATCATTTGCCTTTTCTCCTAATTCAGGCAATATCCGGCAAGTTTAGTGAAGTTTCTGAAATATAATTTCAAATTATCATCTCCCGCCCCTAGATACAACTGGAAATTACTTTTGTTCCCCTGAGCCGGCAAGTTCAGTCCCTGGAAGAGGCACTAGGGTCGTCCGGCATTACCTGGCAAAGTTACAGGAATTTCTAAAATTCGATTTCAAACTCTAGTTCACCATCCCGAATTACAACAGAAACGCACTTTTCCCACACCAAGACATTAAGGGTAAGCTCTTGCCACGGTTTGCGTAATAAACTGTCGTCCTGAATTATCCGGCAAAGTTACAGTTATTTCTTAAACTAGATATCAGATTCGGATTATCCATTTTGAAGTACGCCAGGGTCCAAGTTTTCATGATTGAATGCTTTTAATGTAAGCCCCTGCTATGGTGTGTCTAAAATACGTTTGGCCGGCTTTATCCAGCAAAGTTACGGTTATTTTTGGAAACCGACTCGAAATTCAGATTTCACACCACGAAATACGCCAGGCACTTAATTTTCGTGCATTTTGGTTTGCAATATCTGCTTCCAAAGACACATGAGCAATGCCACATTTTGCGATTATTCCCTTACGGGAATCTGGCAACGTTTTTACCGGATTCTTCACATTTCCGGCAATAAAAAAATTATGGCGTGATTAATTGAAATAAAAACCATCCTGTGTTTTAAGTTGGACGAAATGACACACAGTATGCAAAATTATATTATGATCGGTTGAGTAGTTTTGGAGTCCATTACGGACAAACACTGTGACACGTATATTTATACAAGCTCATGTCCATAAATTAAGGATAATTCAGAATCACACAGAAATTGAACTCTAAAATAAAAATTTCACCTGTAGAATTATCACACACATCTTGAAGAAGAATATGCAAATCACAGGAAACCACCAGATGGTGCGGATAGTACGTCACAATGACGAGAGTGTAAGAGAGGTGTATATAAGGAATGGTGGCAAAGAAGTAAAATTGTTGACAAGCGCTTTAAAAGCCTTTCAGTGCAATAACCGCATAGTTATGGTACAAATGAAGCATTTGGATGATTTTTTACTTGATAGGATTGTCGGACGACTGGAATGTGGACGTACCCAGCTGGAAGTATCCGAAGAACTTGGAATCGCCCAGAATGTTATCTCCAGGCTTTGGCAACGATTCCAAGATGATGGTAATGTGAGTAGATGTTACAGCACAGGTCACCCCCGAGTTACAACGCCGAATGAGGACCGGTATTTGGCAGTTACTGCCAAGAGAAACAGACGGAGCACAGCATCAGACCTATCTCGTCAACTCTCTTCAGCTACTGGTACGACAGTTTCAAGGCAGACCGTGTACAGACGCTTAGGGCACATTGGTCTATATGCTCGTAGGCCTGCCAGATGTGTTCCCCTTACCGCAACTCACTGTCGCCTGCGATTAACCTGCTGGAGTAGAGAGTGGATTGTGGACACCGCAACAGTGGTCTTGTGTGATGTTTTTCCGACGAGTCCAGGTTTAGTTTTGCAGTCGGATTCTCACCGGACTTTCATATGGAGAGCGCCAGGTACCCGTTACCACCAAGAGAACACCATTGAACGACACTGTTTGGTGGTGCAGGATGGCTCGTTTGGGGAGGAATTATTCTTGGTTCCAGAACTAACCTGCATGTTCAGAGTGTAACGATGACAGGCCGCATCTATCGGGATGTCATTCTGGAACAACATGTACGTTTGTTTCGGGGAGCCATGGGTGCTGAATTTCTGTTTATGGATGACAACGCCCGTCCTCACCGTGCAAACATTGTAGACGAATGCCTTCAATCGGAGGATATCACCCGTATGGATTGGCCAGCATACTCACCGGACTTTAAATCCAATAGAGCACGTGTGGGATATGCTTGGCCGACGAATTGCAGCCCGTCAACCCCCTCCTACCTGTCTACCGGAACTTCGGAGGGCATTGCTTGATGGAGTGGTGTAATATTCCCCAAGATCAGATTGATAATTTGATACTCAGCATGCGTAGGCGTTGTAAGGCCTGCATTGCATCGTCCGGGAGACATACTCCGTATTAATCCTCATACTAACCATGTTATACTGTTTTTTGTCAATAAGTTCTTTTTTAAAATTTGCTCCACGGAGTAAAAATCGCAATTTTTATTAATTATGTCAAACATATAGCATCTTTTTTGCTCTTTGCCTTTTGTTTAATAAATAGACTTTACAAATAAGTCAAATTTGTTTTGCTTCTGTCTCTTTATTTGGCTGAACTTCATTATCCTTAATTTATGGACATGAGTGTATATAAAGGAGAAAATCAACTCACTGACTGACTAATCACGATATCTCTGGAACTATTCAAGGCACAGACTTTTTTTCAATGGGGCTGCACATTGGTATTTTAAACCTTTGCAGACCTAGTACATGCCCCAGGAGCTGGTACCACTTTTTAGTGCTGCACCATATAGGCGATACCAATTACAGCAAGAAATTTTGACGCCCAGTTTCCTCCATAGAGGGAGGCACCTGAGCTCTTGACGATGCGAACTTTGTATTAGGATTTAATTTTGCCGAGAGCATCCAAGCCAAACAGATACTCTAAGGATCTTTCACATGGCGTATAATCATACGACATGGCCGCTGTCGATTTCCTGCATCAAGAAAATCCTCCGACTTGGGTCGGGTTCGAACCCGCAACCTTGGGTGTAGAGGGCCAGCGACAAACCAACCACGCCACCCAGCCGGCTAAGCTATAGACTTGAAATTTGGTACACACGTTCCTTTCATAGAGCAAACATCCGCTAAGAACAGATTTTCCGAAATTCGAAATGTAAGGGGCGTTACGAGGGGTTAAGGGACGTTATAAATAAATTTTTCCATGCTTAAACTACTCGATGTACAATCTTGAAATTGGGTAAGTAGTTTCCTTTCATATAGTAGAGATCCGCTACAAAATGAGTTTGGTGAAAATCGACCCCTAAGGAGCGTTGGGGGGGGGCTTAGGGGGCGTTATAGAGGATTATTTCCATTTTTAAACTATTTGACGCACTGTCTTTAAATTTGATATAAATATATTCCTTTCGTAGAATAATGGTCAGTTACAAAACGGGTTTTGTGAAAACACACCTCTAAGTGGCGTTGCGGGGGATTAAAGGGCGTAATAGATAAATATTTTCGTTTTTAAACTACTTGACCTACCTGCTTGAAAATTGGTAGGAATGTTTCTTTCATGGAGTAAATATCCGCTACAAAATGGGTTTTGGGAAAATTGACCACCAAGGGTTGTTGCGGGGGGTTGAGAGCAGATATAAATAATTATTTCCATTTTTAAACTATAAGACGCACAGTCTTGAAATTTGTTAAGCAGATTCCTCTCATAGGATAGAGATACACTACAAAATGGTTTTCGTGAAAATCGACTCCCAAGTGGTGTTGCAGGGCTTAAGGGACGTTATTGATAATTATTTCCATTTTTGAACTACTGGATGTACAGTCTTGAAATATGATAATCAGAATCCTTTCATGGATTGAAGATCCCCTATATAATGTGTTTTGTAAAAATTGACCCCTAGGTGGTGTTGCGAAGGCTCAAGAGGCGTTATTGATAATTTTTATGCATTTTAAATTAATACACTGCTGGCCACCGTAAATACAACACCAAGAAAGACAAGAGATAGCACAACAAAATTTATTTTGTAGATAACATGTTGACCAAGTATCAATGATTAAATTTATAGACTTCTGTGAAGTGTGGTTCCTTCCAGAATCAGTAGCCAGATTAGCCGCAATTGTTGGAGATCACCGCTGCCACACGCCTTGGCATTGATTCAAAGAGACTTTGGATGTACTCTTGGGCAACAGCAGGCCAAGCAGCTTCCCCACGTTGCCGAAGTTGATCTGGTGTGGCAGTTGGGGGTGTAATCTGGGTCAATCGCTGAACAACCATGGACCACATTTTTCTATCGGTGAAAGATCCGGAGAGGGAGCCGGCCAACAAAGCAATTCAATCTGGGGATTGACGAAGAACCTTTGGACAATGCGTGCCACGTGTGGTCGCGCATTATCCTGTTGAAATATGGCTGTGGCCAAGCCCTGAAGGTAAGGAAGGACAACTGGCTCCAACACCTTGGAGATGTAGCGCTGGCTTTTTAAAGTACTGGCAATGCGTACTAGAATTGTGCGAGAGTGATATCCAATACCACCCCATACCATAATACCCGATGCAGGACCCGTGTGGCGGTGCATAACGCAGCTGTTCTGCATCCTCTCTCCACGGTGTCTCTAGACTCGAATCTGACCATCGTGGTGTTACAGACAGATGTGTGACTTGTCACTAAAGACAACTTCATTCCATTCTGCCGCCCACATCCTTCTTTCATCGCACCATTAGCGGCGGAGACGTCTGTAGTTCTGCACCAAGGGTAGACCAAGCAATGGGCGTCTTGCAGACATACCACTCTGCTGTAAACGGCGTCGAATGGTACGCATAGACACTGAATGATGCGTTACAAACTCAATGTGCGGTGCTATGGCTCGTGATGTGACTGAGCGATCCGTCACTGCCATGCGCCCAATTTGCCTGTCCTCACGTGAAGTGGTGCACTGAGGTGGATGAGATCGACCACGTCAGTCCGTCATACTCTCCTGCATCCAACGGTCACATATCCGCATTACAGTTGTTTGGTTTCGTCCAACACGCGACTACCGATTTCTCTGAAAGATAATCCACAATCTCGGTAGGCCACTATCCTTCCTCTGTCGAACTCGAATACTTGATCAAAAGCTGATCGCTGTTTTCTACGAGACATAATGGATCGTTTTTTGAAAAAAATTATAGTTTGAAAAAAAACTAAAAAACACGCTTTTATACTGAATTGAACTAAAAAGTAAAAAAAAAAATAATTCTTAATAAAGAATAAAATGATTAACGAGAAAATGAATGCCATTGGGGTAAAAGCGTGGGGTGCTTTATACTACATTTTTACACTAATTCAGTTTTTCGGAATAGAAGTTAGAAATTATAACAATTGATACATTTATGGAACACCCCACGCTTTTACCCCAATGACATTCATTTTCTCGTTAAACATTTTATTCTTTATTAAGAATTATTTTTTTTACTTTTTAGTTCGATTCAATATAAAAGCGTGTTTTTTAGTTATTTTTCAAACTATAATTTATTTTTCATTTTTTTAGTTCGAACTACAATAAAAGCGTGTTTTTTAGTTTTTTAAACTATCATTTATTCATTGTTGAATTTATCCTTGAGTTTGATATTTGAAGCTGGAATTACGTGGCTGTGGATTTAGTCTTGCTCTTCAATGGACATTAATTAATGGGTCTGAAGTGTATTTATTCTCTCCGTTTACGAGGCCTCGGATCATTATATTAGATTCCATCTCTTTTGAACAGGTCAAACAAATAAAAGTGTGTAAAGAAGAAAAAGTTCGAATTACAAAATTTTTTAATGTGTCATGTTTTTTTACGGATTAAATATTATAAAATTCCTCCTTTTTGTTTTTGTTTTCTTTCCCCCCATTTTTATGCATTGCCATCCGCTTCCGTGATATAGTCTGAATTTCAAGTCTCTAGGTCCTCGGAAAGTCACACAGTTTAAAATCAATTACAAAATTCCACCCGGATAGACATTAAAGAAAGCGAGTTATTAAAAACATGTTAATATTAAGTATCAATCGTTTTTTCACCTTTTAAACGTGTTCCTTTCATGTTAATTCGTATCATCATTTCTAAGCGTATTGCTTTATAAAAATAAAAAATATTTAGCAGTTAGAACGCAAATTATTTTTTTTCACATGCTCGAGCCTTTTTTAAATTTTTATTTTCAGAAAAATGTTTATATTATGGTTAGAAATTGCTAACACACACCCACCCTCCACTTTCTCAGATATAGAACACTTCTTTTGTTTGTTTTACTTCTTTTAACCGCAAGTGTATTTTATACTTGCATATATAATTAGCGTTAAATTCAAAACACTTCAGGGTTACACCTTATTCTTTTAGTCGCCAAATCTGGAAATGATGTAGGAAATTAGTCGCCATGTCTGAAAATGGTATATGGAACTAGTCGCCAAATTTAAAAATGATATATGCAATAAGTCGCCAAATCTGGACGTGATATATGGATTTGTCGCCAAATCTGATTATCCTTATTCCTGACGATCCTGAAAAGGACAATGGAACAAAACTATGAAATTATTGTATTGTCATCGGTCCTTGACAAGTGTGCGAAATTTCGAATGAATCCAATCTTTTTAAGTGGGTAAAAATCGAGTTCTAAGATTCCGTTACATGCAAGTGAAACTTATAAAAGCGTGTAAAAAACTACAAGAAAAACACAATTGCCGAACTTGAAATCGTCGAAATCTCCAAGCCTTAAATAGCGCTTTGAGATGGCACCACAGGCGTGCGTGATGTGTGTCTGCGCTGAAATTCTGCATATCTCACCTCCGCTAATGCATGTTGTAAATTTCATGTTATTTGCGTGCTTCCTTCAGGGTGTTGCATTTGCGGTGGCCAGCAGTGTGTGTAGATTCGTATTTTTAAAAATATTGCATTAAAAAATCAGAACTAAAAAAATTATTAAGAAAAGCTCTATCTACTCCAAACAAGATATTATTTAGATCGGGCTTCTCTGTGATGACAGTAAATCAAAGTGATAGTAAGGATACATATATATTACAGCGGTTTTTAATATGAAAAAAATCTACTGCTTTACATGTGTGTTTAATGTGGTATCGTTTTGGCCTATTTTGTAAAGACACCGGATGGTTAGAATAATGATATAGTAATAATTCAAAAAATATTTTTAATCCCCCCCCCTCATTTATTATGTCTTAAACTTGTTAAAAATAGTTTGTGATTATCTCATAATTTTTGCGTCACACCTTCGAATTCCCAGGTAGAAAAGCGATTGAAAATCGTTACATTAGGTACTTAGTTTTCATTAGATCATGGTTACTGAAAAATTTAGACAAATTAATACGTAGCAATTTAAATGAAGAATTTTATTGAAAGATAAATAATATTGAACAACTAATAGCGATTTTCAACTTTCTTTTCGATTAAATTATGTTTCTAATACTATTTTCCGTTAGTGTATCTATCATGAATTCAGTATAAAATCCTTTTTCATTCCCAAATTTTATGCATTTTTCTGAGTTTAAACTACTAACAATTATTATAAAACATTAAAAAGCTCTATGTTTTTACTTAGACATCCTTTTAATGGTTTTTTATTTGAAAATTTTAGTATAAGATAGCATTTTGATACACGATGAAACACCATTTGTTAGGTAATGAATTTCAGAGAATGGTGAAAATTTTTGTACTTCAAAATTGATGTGCTTTTAATGAAAAAAAAAAAAAATACTTTTTCTTAGTTAAATCATTTTAACATAAATCACGACTGTTAGCTGATATAAATACGTTAGATACATTTTGTTAAAGATATAATGCAAAACATCTAGAAATATTTTTCAGAAAATTTGAAAAATAAATTTTTACCATTAAAGAAACATTTAAAGATATTTCTTGAATTCTTTTGCCTTTTAATAATTTTTGCTGCACATTTTTGTTATTTACATTTTGTAATTTTTCAAATTACATCCATTATTTCTAGAAACAGTTTTAAATGGAGGTTTTTTGAGCCAAGAAATTTAAAAATGACATTGAGACCAATTCCTGCGATCGAAATCAAACCGATGTTTAAAAATACATCTACTGTATTAAGTTGTACTTAAATTCGCTATCGATTATTGTTCAAGCATATTTCATAAAACAAATTGAATGTTCTTAGAAAATACGTAATTTCTACAAGTGATTTTATTTTTATGATTGCCTTAGTTACTTTATTAAGCTCTTTCAACAAAGTTCCTATTAAAACAGTTTACAAAAAGATTTAAACATAATATGTTTCCAGAAAATGCAATGGAGCAATAGAAAGGCCAACAGAAGAAGATATTCCAATTGACCATATCCAGCAGCAATTCATTTCGGCGGCAGAAAAGTACATCAAAGACATAGATCTAATAACCAGGAAGGAAAAGGCATTACTGATGGAAATCAAGGAGACACTTCCACAAGAGGTACACTCCTTTAATTTTCTTAACAACCTTTAATTTAACAAAAGCAATGAGCTTTGCAAAAACATTTGTTTGGACTTCTATTTACAATGATTCCTATTCATCTGTCTAAGAATTCCATTTAGAATCGATAATCCAATAATTTGATTGACTCATTCGAAAAATGTAATCTTTATACAACATTATACAAAAAGAAAAAGAAGGGGGAAAATTGAATAATGTTTACATTTTCCTACAATCCAAAGAATTTCGTTTTTTTCCCTTCAATATTTGTAATAGATTTCGTACGGGTTTAATTAGAAGGATAATACCTGTCAAAAAAGAAATGTAGTCTAAAAATAGCTAATTAGGGGGGAAAAGCTGAAAACAAACAATATATTAACATTGCAAAATTATTTTAATAACGAGTGTTGTTTGAACGGCGTTCAATATCTTGAAGAGTTTTACACATTTTCAGGTTTTACGTGCGTGGAAGATAAGGAAATGAGAGCAAAATCATAAAAATACATATGATTTATGTCTATTAAGTATTCAAAAATCAACAGAAAATAGCACGAAGTTAATTATAAATTTATTATCTCTTTTTAATTTTCTGCTCAAAAGGTATTTTTATTATATCATGGATTTTAAATTTTATCATCTCAGTGACGCATATAGTTATTTAAAAGTGAAGAACAGCTATGAAATTTTAACGTTAAATTTTTTATACGTTCAAAGTTTAATAAAGCAAGTGCTTTGAACCATTTTCAAACATAAAATTGTTTTTAAAAAAAATATTGACGTAGACTGGACTGGAACAAACAGGTTTATTAGTTACTACATACAAGAAATTTATATATGAGCGGTTCCCCATTTTTTAAGAGTAAATTATACAAAATTATTGCGATATATTTTATCTCACTTTTTAGCTTCTCTTTTATGTCCTGCCTCAAAGCTGCCTCTTTGTGTGTGAAAAGCTATAATAATTATCTTTCAGACCAAGCGTGCGCTGTGTATGGTGAAAGATTCCATGCAACTCATGCATGCCAAATATGCCAAGCAACTCGATGGGAAGTTGAATGAATTGACGGCAGTTCTGACCAGAGTCGAACATCTACATGAAGAAATTCTGGATTTTAAACAATGGGATGACAAGTATGTCTTACCCTCGCCAATTATTTTTTCTATTTGCCTTTTCTGGATTGTAAATTATATGATATTACGAATAATTTTTTCTACGTTTTGTTTATTGATTTTAAAAAATCCGTTTTGAGTTTTACAAAAAATTTACTAAAAATTTATTTTTGGAAAAATGAATCAATCAATCACATAAAAAAATAAGCAATTTTTTTTATAAAAAAATATAATGATTTTACATTTGTAATCTTATTCAAACAAGAGTTTCCTGATTTTTTTAAAAAAAATTGCTTATTTTTCAAATATTTACTTTTATTGCACTAATAGAAAGACAATTCATTTCAATCAAAAGAAGAAAAAAATTCAACATCTTATTTATGCAAGAGAAATTTATGGGGAAAATATATATTTTTACTTTATATTAATACTTTCTTAATTTTATTATTGACATTTCTAGACTGCATGAAGAGAGAAAGTATTACTCTAACAAGCGTTTGATTCTACAGTTTGGAATATATTTTAAACAAAGTCGTATAAGGTTTTTTTTAAAATTGATTCTTGAGCACATCAAAACTTTAATAAATAAATATTATAAATAATTGGATTCTTTTTCCCTCCTAAAGACTTTTTTTTTCATGCGCTACATGTCTGAAGATAAAATATTAAAAATGTATTTTTATACATGTAAACACATTGCTGAAAGCAGTTAAAGGATGTTAAGGTTGGGGAATTATTTAGATGATTGAAACATGATTGACAGACGTGAGTGGTTATATAAGAAAAAAAATGTCCCACCTTTGGCAAAAAAAAAGTATTTAATTCAGCATTTGGTCACAAAAGGAGAAAAAAAGACAATTTGTACCTCGAGGGGGAAAAAGAGGCGTTTTCTTGAAAGAAAATGATTTTTATTAGTGAGTATGGCTTCCCCGGATTGCCAGCAACGTTGAGCACCTTTGAGATATGAAGTCAATGAGCCTATTAATGAAGAGCTGGGGTATTCCGTCCCTTTCCTCCAGATGAGCCCTTTCTAGTTATTGGAGAGTTTTCTGTGGGGGTGGTAGGAGACCAACAGCTCGTCTTCATAGAATGTTCCAAACTTGCTTTATTGGGTTCATATCTGGTAAATATGCTGGTCATTCCATCTATTCGATTTCTTCTTCGAAAAGGAAACCATCCACCATATTAGCACTATGTGGCCTGCTATTGTCGTCCATTAACATGAAGTCCTCTCAATTGCTGTCACATAAGGGACTACAAAAGGTCTGAGGATCTCATCCCTATATCGGCGACCGGTCAGAGCTCCACTTCGAATGATGTGTAGACCCGTGCGCTCATAAACAGAGAAGCCAGCCCAGACAATCACTCTCCCACCGCCAAATTTAACATGTCCATGCAAGAACGCTAGATTGTTTCTAGTGCTAGTTTCTTCCAGATGAATATACGCCTATTATCAGGATGAACAGAAAAACGAGGCTCATCAAAGAAAAGAATACTACGCCATTCATTTCTCCGCCAGTCCACATGCACTGTTGCCCACTCCCTGTGAGCGCGACGCTGCTATGAAGTTAATGTAATACGTCAAAGAGCATAAAAACCCACTGCGTGGAGTTTTCGAAAAGCTTGTGTCGAAACTGTGATGCCAGTAGACAAGCGAAGTTGTTGTTGGTGAAGAGTGGCATTCACATATTTCGGTGTCTCCGAGCCGTTAGCGTTAAATATCGATCTTCATTGAACGTTGCTGCGGGTCTACGGACTTGTCTTTGTTTTCAGCGAGCATTTCCAGTGTCCAAAATCTTTTCCTGAATCTGGAACTCACATTTTGGGAAACTCCAGTGGCTCCTGCTACTTCATCTTGTGTTTGTGGCCCCCTTCTTATCAACCAACAACTCTTCAAGTTTCTGAGTTGGTTAAATGACTTCGTTCAGTAGCGTAACGGTCAGCATTCCGGTCAGAGCGACCGAGCGAAGAGGTCGTGTTTCTACTCTGCTCCTCCTCCGGTTTTTCACTAGTGACGCAACTGCCTCGGGGTTTTTTTATCCCCCTCCACCCGCTGTGTGTTCCTTCTCTTCAGGGCTTTTATATAGTCCTTGCCATCGCTTCTCTATCTCTCTCGATTTGACTATTTCATCGGCCGTTGGAATTTTGATATGTTCCTCCTTGCTGCTTCAATTTGTGACCCTAACAGTTTTTAATAATCATTATTATGGCAAAAGAAGAATCCCCGTTCGATAGCCTACTGGAATTTTTTCCAGCAGCCCCTGACTCTGAACTATTTCTCTAAATGGTCAGCCATCTGTCCAGCCTCTCTGCCTACGTTTCCTCTTCCAAAGATAAGCGACTGAAAAGTTCAGCCAATGGTCTTGCTGATCAACTTCTTCCAATATTTAAAGTGTTTTCTGTATTTTGCAAAGAGGCAAATACAGTTTCTCCGGTATCTCATCCTTATAGTTCCAGAGAATCATGCGTTTCTGCGTTGGAGAGACAAATTTCCTCTCTTGAGGGCCGTCTCGAAGAATCTCAGAGATGCTTCGATCGCCTGGTCAGTGGTTTCAGAGATAAAGCTGAAGAAACGACCGATTTATTAAAGAAGTTCTCTTCCTCAATCGATGAAAATTCGGAACTTATCTCCAAATGTTCTTCGGATATAAATTCCTGCTGCACCACCATGGGAAGTATTTCTGAAACAGCAGTAGGACCTCCACCTATCTCCTACGCCCAAGTTGCTTCAACCCCCACTCATGTCGTCAGGCCTGCGGTCGAACGACCTGCTCCTCTCCGATCCGTTCACATCAGGTCTCGCTCAGGGTCCAGCTCCTCTGAAGAAGTCAGGAAAAAAGTTACTGCTTGCCTTATCAACAAAAATTTCCCTATTCCCATTATCAAAATCAGTAACAATTCGAATAATGGAATCTCCATCCAACTATCAAAGGATTCAGACGTTGACTTTTTAGAAAAAGAACTAAAATGCATTGAAGCTCTTCAACATCTGGAAATTAAGAGGTCCCACTTAAGAAGACCTCAGGTATTTATCCGTAATGTAGACAAATCCTATGACAAGGAATCATTGCACAATGCCCTTAAGCTAAAAAATGAAAATTTAAATGATGACAATTTTAAAATTGATTTTTCCATCACTTCTTCCCGGTCTAACCATTGGGTCATTTCAGTTGACCCCAAAATTTAATTAATTCAGGTTTCTTTTATCTCAACTTCGAAAGAGTTAAAATTAACTCCTTCACTTCTGTCAGGCAATGTTCTACGTGTGGCCTGTTTGGTCCACTCTAAAAAATATTGCTCTTCCCCAATTGTTTGCCTTAAATGTGGCGCATCTGATACATATGATCACAATAATTGTACCTTAAACTCCCTTAACTGTGTCAAATATAATGAAAAATTCAAAAGCAATTTTGACCCCAAGCACAGCTGTAAGGATCGAACTTGTCCTGTTTATGAATTACAAAAAAAACGAGCCCTTTCATTTATTGACTTTGGATTGTAATTCATTTAATATAAGTTAGTATATTTTCTTAGGATTTTTCTCCTCAGTATATTTTCATTATATAATTTGCAATTGTAATTTTTATTTTATTCTTTTTATTAATGTTTTTTTTTCTATTTGTAAATTTGCACTGCCTTGCTCCTTGTCGTTTTTTATCTTAGTATTCTTTACTAATGTAATCATTTTCATGTATTTTTATATTGTATTGTATTTTCATTGATGTTTTTTAATTCGTTTTATTACTATTTTTATTGTTTTTGCACATATACTGTTATCTCTGTATTTAACTATTTTATGCATTCTATTCTTACTTATCCATCTCAGTTAAAACCTTTTCTTTTTTAATTCTGGCAGATCTGCTGAAAATTTTACAACTAAATGCAAATCACTCCCGATCTGCCCACCTTCAGGCTCACTCGGTTGCAGTGGAGATGGGCTTTGATCTACTTCTCCTCCAAGATCCTTATCCTAATTTTAAACTTCCCTTAAATTCCCCACTTGGTTCTTCTCAATTCTTTTCGAATTCTCTCAATTGTGCCATTGTTTGTTATAATCGGAATATCATTTGCAACTTTCGCATGAAAACCGATCATACTGTGTCTGTCGACATTAAATTAAATCAAGTTCTCCTTACTGTTATTAACGTCTACTTTCCCCCTCACGATGATTTCTCTGAGGCTATTATTCAATTGAATCTCTATAAAGGAATAAGTAAGAATTGTTTGTTAGCCGGGGACTTCAATGCAAGGTCAGTTGTTTGGGGTTATAAGAGGAGGGGGATATCTTGACTGATTTCTTGCTCTCCAACAATTTACACCTTTGCAATATTCCAGGGCTGGGGCCAACGTTTCATGGTCCAAGGTCTGCAGTTGGAAACCCCGATCTCACCATCACATCTTGTGACCTTACTTCCTTTGTTGAGCATTGGGAAATTCTTTCAACCGAATCTCTTAGCGACCATAGCTTTATCAGTGTCCATCTCCGGTGTGATCTAACCTTTTCTGACTTTGTCTTTAAAACCAAATATGGCATGAATAAATTTATTTCTAATTTTCGCAAACACTATAACCTTCTTAATTCTTTCTTAACTAATATCTCCTCATTTGGACCACTGGACGATTTTGCTTGCTTATTAATAAACACTACAAAAGCCTCTGCCTTCTCAACTCTTAGAAAGCGCCGGGTCCTAAGCACTCCTTCTTTTAAATGGTGGAACAATTCTCTAAGAATCCAGCGAAATCAACTTAACGCATACAAGCGTAGGATTGTTTCCCTCACAAAACATGGTCTGCCGGTCGAAGAGATTGCTTCCATGCACTCCAGGTATAACGCCCTTCGGGCCTACTATAAAAAATTAATAATTGACACCAAGAATAAGGCTTGGGAATCCTTCTGTTCAACTAATTCTAATAATTTTGGGTTTACATTTAAAGCAGCTTTCGGAAAGTTAACCAATCCTACTAATCTTCATCAGATTTCGACTGGTGACCCTGCCTCCACCTTCCAAAGTAAGATTAGCCTTCTTCTTGATTCTCATTTTCCTTCAGGATCTCCTTCTATTCCCCCTGTCTTCAATAACAGCTCTCCTCCTTCTGGCCTGAGACCTAGTGAAGTTGACGTCGTTTTCCGGAAGCTCCGGGGAGGTAAAGCCCCGGGTATTGATCTCATTGGCTACGCTATTTTGAAAGCTCTTTATAATTCTTTCCCCAACTTGCTTTTCCGTTTCTTTAACCTCTGCATCCAATTTAGCCACTTCCCCTCCATTTTTAAGGACACTAAAATTAAATTTCTTCTAAAGCCTGGGCGTGACCCATCGTCTGCTCTCTCCTATCGTCCCATTTGTTTGTTGTCCACTCTTGGCAAAATTTTAGAAAGAATTTTTCTTAATAGGTTTCTTCTCTGGATGTCTGAGAATAAAATTCTCCATGGGTCTCAGTTTGGTTTTAGGGAAAACCGCAGTTGCATTGAGGCTGTTGACAATTTAGTGCATCACATTAAAAATACACGGGTGCATAAGCATACTGCTTCCACGTTTATCGATATCAAATCTGCTTTTGACAACGTGGATTGGTCGACTCTCTTCAATATTTTTCATTCATTCCATATTCCCCTTCACTTTCAGAAATTCATTCACTCTTACCTCACTTACAGGGTAATTATTTGGGCTGATAATTCTTTTACAATTAAAAAACAAATTTATAAAGGTTGCCCACAGGGGTCCGTACTTTCCTCTACTCTTTGGAATATTTATTTTAACCCTATTCTTTCTATGAACTCTGAACTGTTTCTTCTTCAAGCCTTTGCAGACGATCTCGCAGTGGTCTCTTTTGGCCTCTCGCGTAGGGAACTTGAGAGTAATACTAACAAAATCTTAAGTTTAGTCGATTCTAAGCTTTCCGAGCTTAATTTGTCAATAGCAACTGCCAAAACCGTTTCTGTTGTTTTCCGATGTCCCTTTCTTCAATGCGGTGGCTTTCGTGGGAGCTCAACCTTCAGGAGAAATCCTATTTTTAAACTTGGTCCGAATTCCATCCATATCGCCAAGTCATACAAATACTTGGGTGTCCACATAGACAATCTCTTATCTTGGACTCCCCATATAAATTCCATCAAAGATAAGATGCTCTCGATTTCCTCCAACTTTCATCGTGTTTCCAAAAATTTCAATCACCAGCATATTTCCCTAATGAAACTTTGGTATAATTCTGTAGTACAACCAATCATCTCCTACGGAGCAGGAGTATGGGGTCGATTCCTGACCTCTGTCCAGATACAAAAACTTAAATCCATTCAGAGGATTTACTTATTAAAAATTACAAAGCTTATAAAACCTCTCCTACAGATGCCCTTAATATCCTATCAGGGATTCCCCCCATTCATATTATTATTCGCTCTCTCTACTTTAAGTTCCAAATTTGGAACAACAGGAACGATCTCCTTCCAGGTCTTATCCCAGCTTCGAAGTTGGACTCTTATATTTCTCTTCATCAGGTGCCTCCGGATTTTCTTTCCTTCCCTATCAATACTTTCGAGGGCCCATCTGAGTGGGAAGTGTACACTGACGGTTCCAAAATCGGTTCCGAGGTTGGTTTCGCCGTGTGTATTTTTTATCGGGACTTTCCCTTTAAAACGTATCTTTTTAAAATTCAAAATTTCAATTCTGTTTTTCAGGCAGAGTTCTCTGCCATCGGCCTCTCTGTCTGTTGGGCAGTTCATCATAATACTAAAATTTATACTGATAGTTTCTCCTCTATTATCTTTCTTAATAATCTTACAAATAAATCTAGCTATCTCAATTCTATTAAACTTAAATTGTTTCAATTCCGGAACTATTACAATCTTTACTGGGTCAAAGCTCATAACAATAACATCTATAATGATTACGCCGATTTTTGTGCAAAAAAGGCTGTTTATGATGGTGAAGTGTTTTCGGTCCCTGCTCCTCGCTCCTATCTCTCTAGTTCCTTAAATAAATTTGTCCTAGAGTCTTGGACCTCCTATTGGAATGATTGCAATACGCTTAGGGTCAAACGCCTTTTTAAAAATCCTAACTTTAACATTCCTCCAATTTCTAAATATCTGGTCCATTTTCTAACTAATCATGGCCCTTTCCCCGCTTACTTGCACAGGTTCAATCTTCTTTCCTCTCCAAATTGCATTTGTGGGTCGCCGACCATTACGTTTTCCACTGTCCCTTCACTGCCGATCATCTTCTTGTTAATCCCAATCCAAATGCTCTTTCCCCTTGGGTTAACTCTGTTACTAATAATCGCACTATCCACAATAAATTAATTTCTTGCTTTGTGATTTCAAATTCCATTTGTGATAGGTTATCTTAAGCCCTCCTTTTCCTGTTTCTTGGCCTTCCTCTTGCTATTCCTTTTCATTTTTCATTTTTTTTTTTCAAAAAATTAGTTTGGTTTTTTCCCGACCATTTGCTGGATCTCGTCATTTGGCCAATGTCTCCCTCCCCTCCCCCTATCTTCTTTTTTGAATGACTGGTTTGCATTCCCTCTCTGTTGTTTTCATTGCCTTGGGGTGCAAAGCTTTCGGAGAGGGGAGGTCATTGGATATGGTGCCTCCCCTTTGGCACCCCCCTGCGTCTTTTGGGACGTCTTCCAGGATCCCACTCTGCTGCCGCTCCTGAACCGGCCATTATTGCTCTTTCCAAAATATAACAAACAAACAAAAATGTCTGGACCTCCGCTATCTTTTTCTTCCCCTTTCTCGTTTCCTCGCTTCTCTTATTACTTTTTTCATGTCTTTCCTGTCTCATTAGTTAGACAGCGTTGGTGTTTGTGTTGTGTTTGTGTGTGTGTGTGTTTTTTTTTTGTATTTGCAATGTTATACAAAATTGTAAAGCTTTCCATCTGTATTCCCCCCCCCTTTTTCTCAAGAATTTTGTGGGGAGGGTCCCTCCTTCGGGACCACTTTGTACACTTTTTTGTTTTCCTTAATAAAGTTACATCTCGGAGGGTCGATTCACAGCTCGAAACCCCTTGGGTGGGCTTGATTCTCCGGAGTAAGTAAAGTAAAGTAGCGTAACGGAGAATATTAGCCCCCCTTCCCTTACAAAATCAGGTTTAGGGCCCTAAGTCCAATTACGTACTCGGCGTCAGTAAGGCCTTGGGTTCCCTAGAATCCGGGGTGCACCACTAACTTAGTTGAGACATTAACACACTTACTGAATGTTAATCATTATTTTTTTCTTTTTCTTTCGTTAAGGTGAAAGACAAATTTCTTTAGCTGCCACTAAAGCTTCATTTTTGATGTCAAACTCAAAATTTGCATACTCTTAAGTTTGAAAATGAGAAAAATTAGCATTTGGGATATCTTCTTCCATTTTCTTCAACAAAAAAAATTCGTTTGCATTGTTATTTTATGAAAGATTTACAGTATCCTTTAATTGTTTTGAGCAGTGTAGATCGTGATACTAATTACATATAACATGCTATTAAATTCATGTACTTGCAGAACATGTGAAAAGGAACAGGAATTTTAAATTTAATAATTTTGTCAATAATTCTTTTCTAAATCGTATAAAATTATTAAAAGAATATTACCCAAAGGAAATCTTTACATGAAATCTTTACATGCATATACGAAAAAGTTCTGCTATTTCCTCTTTGGGATATTCATGTGAAAAGTTCATTTTTGCTAATAAAAGCAGGTGAAAGTAAACTAGTGTTAGGACACAAAACCAATTTTTCAAGAAAATACATTCACCACTTTAGGCCGACTGCTTCTTTTGATGCAAGAAAGTATATATATATATATATTCTTTCTTCTCTCTCTCTCTAAAAAAACGTACAAAGCAGAATAAATACGGGATTGAGATATTTAAAAAAAATCGT
Source organism: Trichonephila clavata (assembly GCA_019973975.1). Classification (NCBI taxonomy): domain Eukaryota; kingdom Metazoa; phylum Arthropoda; class Arachnida; order Araneae; family Nephilidae; genus Trichonephila; species Trichonephila clavata. The sequence continues at coordinate 133,824 of BMAO01005129.1, read as the reverse complement.
ACTGAACTTTCTTGGAAACGGTTGAAAATTTAAGTGGTTTGGTTGATTTCAATTAAAATTGCTCTACAGTTGCAAGAAGACTCTTTTCGACAGACATCAACGTTTTGAATCAAGGACAATTGAAATATCACGTACTTCTAGTTTCTACATCACACGTAGACTTCCAACCCCAGTTCCATTTAAGGAGTTACAACTCCCATTACTCTGTGTAGCCAAATGGTTATGGTCGCAAGCGCCTGGACGGTATCGTTTCTACTAGATTCGAGTCCTGATGCCGTTCAAGACCACTGCCCTCCCAGTAGAAGGGATGATGCACATCTAATTTTTCAAGCTCAAGTGAGCATGATGGGGAAGTTAGGAATGTGGAGTGTCAAATCAGGTGTCGTCTTCGTGTCACTTGACCGTGGCTCAAAATTACAACTTCCATCGATAACGTGACATTAATTAATAATAAACTACATTAAAGTTTTTGAGGGATTTGAGACTTAACGGGAAAAAGTGACATTGGAAAACTCCCGAAATGAAACTTTAAAATCGGCGCATTCACTTAGTAATCTAAAGTACAACTTTATATGTATGGTTGGAACAAAATATAGCTCTCTGATTTATCACCATTTAAAAATCATACTGAAAGTTACGGTGTTTTAAAAGGTGAATGTTATAATCGAGAAATTATTTCTTGTTTCCTTTCAGAGAAGGTGGATCAAGAATGGACCTTTTTCTACAAGAAGCCCTTGAAAGAAAACTGAAGATAGAATCGATTATAGAAGAAACAATTTCGGAGCTGAATCAGAAAAGGCAGAATGACGAGAGATTATTTTCTGAATTTTCAGAAAGCATTAATCAACAGGTATGGTGAGTCTAGAAATAACAAATACAGTTCTGCTACATAAAAATTCGAAGCACACAAATATTTATTAGATTAGATTATAATATACCTTTTCTGAACAATCATGTTACACGCGTTAATGAAAAACATTTAATCATATCTTCTGAATGTTAAAATAATTAATCTATTATTAAAAATTCAAGTAAAAAAAAAAAAAATTCAAAAAAATCATTATGACTTTGCAATATTATGGCTTTTTTAAGATAGTCCTATTTCTGGGAATTTCATGCGTTAGTTTTCTAAGGCAAAATCAGAGTCACAAACAAGCTTAGTAATTAACCTAATTGATGAGGTTATAGAGTAACACGATGCCGACGAACTTTATAATTCTCAAGTATAGTGGAATGATGTGCATAAGAAATTGAAAAACTAAACTAATATATACAATTGGAAAATATTTAATTTATAGTGTAAGAAAAGTTGTTAAAAAAATTATGAACTGATATCACATTTTTATATACCGTAAAGTCCGGCGTATGAAGTGAATCTGTTCTTTCAAGCTACATTTTTTTAATTTTGAGGTATATTTGCTGTAAAACACGCATCCCCTTTTTTACGAAGGAACCTGAAATGTAAGTGTGTAATGCTTTTGTGTTTTAAAATCATTTATTCGAGGTATTATCTCAAGTTCTTGAAAAAAAAATTGTATACTTCTAAAATTACAACCTCTTAAGTTCACAAAAAATATCATTTCTCTTAAATAAACAGTATTTCGATGTATGAAGAAATCTAATTTTTTTTTATGTCCATTTCTTTTTTTATTTTTAAAGCTATCATTTTTATACCCTGGGTATAACGCACACCTGTAAATTCCGATTTGTGTGTGTGTGTGTTACGGTAATTGAAATCTTTTTTCAGGATTGTTTGTATTGCCCTGTAATGGCATTTATAGCTTTGCGAATATAAAGAAAATGTCACTAGATGGTTATTGATTAAACTATGTTTAAGTCTCTGTCAAAATATACTTAAAAAAAGCGAACAAGACAAGTATTGTAAAATTAAATTATAAAAAGTTGTAGTCTCTACCAAAATATATTTAAAAAAAAAACGAAATAAAAATAAGCATTGTAAAATTTCATTATAAAAAGTTTTGAAAGCTTACAAAACATAATTTTAAAAAAATAAATCGCTAAAGTGGAAAAACGGAAGAATAGTCAGACAGAAAGCCTTAATGAGACAGTTTAATTTTAAACTTTTTTTTGAAAAATAAAAGTTTTCACAATCTTAATATCAGTAACAATTTTGAAGTCGATTAATAAAAACAAAATAAATGAACTCCATGCAAAATTCACAAGTTTTTGGTTGCCAATTGCGGGGAAACCTAATAATATTCACACAACAACCTATCTGCGTATAAAATGCTGCTTCATTTCCTAAATAAAAAATTGGGGAAAATGTATATTAAAATAACATTCGATTTTCTCAAATTAAAAAAGTGTTTTTGTATTTGCATTTTATCTTCCTTCATGCATTTTTAAAAAAGTTATCTATAATAATTGTGCAAGGAAATTTTGAATAATATTCAATCTAAAATATACGAACTCAAACAAATATAAAGAAATACAACAAATATAAACAGATATATAAACTGATTTACGTTTTTTATTTTCAGGTTCAGTGGTCAATTCAAATAATTGAGCGTTGCTTGCAGCGATCTGATATTCGTCGCAAGAAACTTTTAGATACTAAGCTATCGGAACTTAAGGTTGTACTTTGTGAACTCAAAAAATTTGCATAAGTATGTGTTTGTAGTAAAGTAGCAAATCCTTTTAGTTCAAGATATAGTTATAACATTAAGCTAACACACACACAACACGCATTTAACTTACAATACAGGAGAGCATTGACAAGTATACTTATCTATCGATTAGCATAAACTTAGGACTCTTAAAGTTAAGGTAGAACCTTTTCGAGAGAGAGTCTTAAATTGAAACAAATGAACATAGTTGCATGAAATTACAAGAGTTGTACTTTAAACATTTAACTTATCTAGTTACTTTTGCAGATATTTTTGATCTTCAGCATTACGAGATCAAAAGTCGTCATTTAAGAACCACTTACAGTCCTAAGTATAGCTCTAGCAGCGATGTATTATTGCAGTGATTTTTTTTCCTTTGATTTAAAGATATGTATTTTATATCTGGTTTAAATTACTGAACCGCGGTATTTTATATGCAGGCATTTTGAAATACAGTATTAAGCTGAAATTTTTGAAATAGTTATATACACATCACACATCCAGTGGCTGAGTGGTAGCGTATCACGCTTCCCTGCCACAGGTCAGGGGTTCAAATAACGGGCAGAGCAAGGTCGACTCAGCCTTTCATCCCTTCAGTGGGTCGATAAATGAGTACCAAGCTTGTGCTTGGGAACTAAACACGGGCGGGCCGTTTGTAGCCTAGTGGTTAGAGCATCGGACTCCAGACCGGAGGGCCAGGGTTCGATGCCCGATGCTACTAAATATCACCGAGTACGTGCTCGTTAAATCAGTGGGTCCTAAAGTCTTGTGGGTGGTCGCAGCAGAAACCACGAGTGCAGGGGGCTGAAGAATATTTCCCTCCCCTTCAGTTCCATGCCAAAATTGTGGAGGTGGAGATAGGTGGTGTCGCCATCTATCGTTAAGAAGTCCAACCTGTCTCACAGGCAGTGGCAACTTTCATTCCTTCCCTTCGGGAAGGACACGACAACAACAACAACTAAACACGGGGGGTTTGCGTCAGACTAGCCACTTGACCAGAGCATCTACTCATGCACCTCAGCCCCCAAGGTCACGTATATTGAGATGGGCACAGTAGGCCTTGTCTCTCATGGGCTGTTGCACCACTGTGAGTTTAGTTTAACATACATTGTTAATTATGGATAGTAATTAGTCATATCCCGTTATCCTTAACTTTCGAATGTTATCTGTTATAGAGCTTTTAAAATTAAAATGGCAAATTCATTGAAAAGCACTAAAACTAAAATTACAATTTCATTCATAAATGTTGTTACTTATGCCACCAAATCAAAGTCCACGACTTTCATCGCGGCAAAGGGCTAGATTTTTACGCCTGTCGTTATCCTTAGCTTTGAGAACCGTACAGGTGACAGTACGATTTAGCTCGTTTCCAGTCCGATTTTGAGGGAGAACACCTTAGGAGAGTGTGGTCAGGGGCTTGCCACCTCTCTCTTTCCCCTTCCACCAACCTTACGAGAGGACTTGCAGCTATTTAAAGTATCCCCTGCTGCGAAGGCACTATACATTTACAAACATCTATGCCTTCTCCGGGAATCGAACCCAGGCCCAACGACACAGCAATCAGCGTCACCTACCACTTTTCCGGATGGGTAGGCTCAATCTTAAATGGAAAAATTTATATATATGCACTTTTAATTCTCTCAGAACATTCCTTTCATCCCAAAACTAATGCTATTGATGAAATATAAATGGATATATATTAAATAATGCTTTGCGTCTGGATTGAAAATAAAGACGGAAATTAATGTACTTAAAATAACAAGAGAAGGGGACGTTCAAAAGTAAGAGAGTACTATTAAATATATCATTACTATAATAGTGCCGTAAAATATATGTTATAAGTGTAACAGGCTTGTACTATTCTGCAAAAGTACTATATACCGTAATTTCGCACGTATAGTCCGCACCATCGTATAGTCCGCAGACACGATTTGATATAAAAAAAATTTCAAAAATCGTCAGATAGTCCGCGGACTATACGTCCGAAATTACGTTATTTTAATACGGCAATATTAATGTATTTCAGAAACAAAGAACTAAGTATAAATAGAAAAAAAGTACTTCCTTACTAATATACCTTCAGAAATAAAACGCTAAATACAAATAAAAAACAGTGCTTACTAATTAATCATATATTAATTAATCACACATTCTACTACATTAACGAAAACCTTCAAAGTCCGATTCATCGGTATCAGAATTAAACAGTTCTAATATATTTTCGGGAAGAGTGTCCGAAAGTTCATTTTCAGCATCACTATCTTCACTGTCAGTGATTTCCTCGCTTTCACTAACAATCCCGGCTTTTATAAATCCCGATCATCGGCAGTTCACGACAGCGTGTTTTTTAAATTTCAACGATTTTAACCGTGAACAACCAGCGTATTATCCGCACTGGTGGATAGTCCGCAGCTTCAAAAATTCGCCTTTTAAACACAGATAGTCCGCGGACTATACGCGCGAAATTACGGTATGTGTGTGTGCCATATAAGAGATAAAAGACAAATGTATTAAATTAAAATCTCAAGTATAATAGGGTAATTAAAATATACTTTGTCACAAAAAAAAAAAACATATGCACCCAGAAGAAATTCAACTATCACGAAATTCGGCAGGAGTGTAGTCTGGTAAGAGATATGCAAATTATTAAAATTTCGACGCCAACGAGACAAGGGCAAGCGCGCTATGCGCAGCTGGGAGAGTTTAAAAGCATGATTGCTGGTCCCATAGGGTTATTCGAACAAATCTGTCGACTTGGATGGACGGTATTATGACTGGAGATGCACCGGAGGCACAACCGGCGATAGTACAAAAAATTGTCGCACTTTGAGAGGGTGCGTATAGTAATCTTCAGAGAAGCAAGTTGGTCGAACAGGCGTATCGGCCTCCACCTGTCAGAGCAATATGGTAGTTGCTCGGCGTTGTCAACAATGTATCACGGAAAAGGATAGTCTATCGTCACGAAGGGTCAGGCCGTCCCAAGAACACAAATACGCACGATGATTGCGCAATCATGAAAGCGGCCACGTCCTCTCCAACAACGTCGCTAAAATCAATTCGATGCCATTTACCATTTTCCAGACATCCGGTGGTGTCAAGGGAAACCATTCGAAGACGACTGCCCAACGCAGGTGAAAGGAGCAGAGGAGACAATTAAGACGACTACAACTGACCCAACATGGGCAGTGCCGAATGGACTTTTATCCGACCTCGGGCAAGTTGGAGAGTGACCGACTGGAGGTATGTGATCTTCAGCGATGAATCCTGATTCAGTCTCAATGCTGATGGAGGCGGCCGGTCCATACTTCTCAACTCGCCCAACAATGTCTTCAAGGATATGACGCACTTCTATGCTTGCCAGATCACCAGGCCTCTCGCAAATAGAGCTCGTCTGGGACGTGCTTGGAAGGCAACGGCAGCCGTCCCGGAATACTCATGAACTGCCTAGTTGCAAAGATTACGGCTTGATCTCCCGCAGGTCATAGGTGACCTCGGTGATTCGATGCCACGCCGTGTTCGGCTTGTATAGCTAACAAAGGTGGATTTATTGTCTCTGATTTGAAACTTTTCAAGCTATATCTTCGAAATAAAACTTTTTCTTTTGAATTTGTAATAATTTGCTTATCTCTTCATACACTACATAGATGTGATAGTAGATCGTTACCTTCTGGGTATATATATTTTTTGTGGCAGTGTATATTCCAGAAGCAATAGAACATTGGAGAAATATTATCATACTAGAACTATATATAGGGTTGCAATATTACATATGAAAATTAACTGCTTCATACACCTCTGCTGTAAAGAACACAGAAAAGCCTATTACTATTTGATAACCAGTTAATGGACTCTCTTGTTCAAAGCAATGAAGCATTTTTATGTAGTTGATCATGAGGGATTCATACAAGGAATCATCTACCATCGACCCTGGGATTGAGAAAACGTTTCTTCACCATAATAGCAAATATTGTAGTACCCAGTGCGGCATATTGAGTAGTATTCTACTTTATTTGAGCCGAAAGAGCTAGAAAGCGATACTGCGCTAAGGTTGTAACGTATTCATGGCCTGGAACAGGTCTTGATATGGAATTTTCGGATTCGGATAAATCTGTCTTTGGGAAAAAATAACGAGACATTAAGATGTCTGGCAGCTTGCAATAATCCCATTACAATCCCTCCAGTTGCTCGCTATTTTGACAAATATATCTCCTACACATAGCTAACAATTTCTTGGTATCAACAATTGCAGATATATAAAAGAATTCCAAACAAATTACAAGAGTGGGATATTCAGTGTTTCTCCAATTCTATAAAATAACTAATTATTTTAAAAGATGATGAGTTTATTTGTTTCATTTGCTTTTATTGAAGTTATTAATGTGTGGTCAGTCAAATAAATCATATCTTTTACTTTTATTCTCATTCTTATAATGGTCAGCATCAAAACTTGGTTGCAGCTTGGCTTAGATCCATGCATTTCAGGTTTGCATTCAATGAAAGGAATACGAAAATCAAAGTTTTCATAAAAAAAAAGAATTATTCGTTAAATATTAAAAAGTTATATGAACATATGCAAAAAGAGCATTATATGTAGATTAACAATTTTATCAAAAAATTTCCTTTGTTACTAAGTATTGATGATACAAATTAAAAGGAAAAAAAGCACAAATTTCATACATTTTTTAAAAACATATATACTAAAATCTCTTTTTAATAATTCCAATTTGCCTAAGGAAAAATTTTAAATTAAACAGCAATAGTTGAATAGAAAGTATTAAATTTGCAGAAGGTTTTTAAAAAAAATCTTTGTTAGATGATTTCAACATTTTTTCCAATGCTAAATTTGAAATACACCCAGTGAAGGAAATGTAATTTAATTTATCAAGAAAAAGAAATTAAATTTTAATCCCAATACTATCACAAATAAACAAAATGTTATGAAATGTACTAAGTGATACACAAAATCTGGTACTTTTAGCTATTATATGTCACATTTATTAAGCTATACTAGGGAGATTTCACTAACTTCAAAGATAAAGTTCACTTTTGATGGTTTTCATATTTCATGTTGTACATAAGATTTCACCCAACTCTTGAACTGTATTAGTGAATGTGCGCTTTAAAAGTGCCGTGTTGTACTGGAATGTTTCCGATTTTCGAATCGTGTTTAAGTGAATTTGCGTCATAAAAGTGTCATGTTATATGGGGGTTACCTTCACTTAATAGGGAATTAAATATCTATATATATTTTCAAAAATATGTTTTGATGCTAATTGATTTAAATACTATTTTACTGAATGAAATGAATGAGTCATGATAAAAGTTTTCATAATCCCTTTATTTGCTTTGAAATTGTCAAAAACAGTTCATGTGTTAATTGTAATTCATGCAATTGATAAAAACTTGACTAGAATATATGAATATTTTGATAAAACAAGATAAAGTAACAATACATGTATCCCATGTTTAAAATTAAGGAAATTTGTAGAGATTGTTTGTTTTTTACAAAAAGAGAGTATTGAACCAAAAGTACTAATTTTGTCATCGAATAATAATAAAAATAATTAGAATCCAAGATATAAGGCATGACAATTACAAGTGCAGGTGGCAGCAGAGCTTGATGTAACATCCAATATCATCTGCAATTTGTGGAAATGATTTCAACACAAACTGAAAAGAAATGGACAAGGTAAACAACGACAAATGAGGACTTATTTGACAAGTTCAGCACAGCAACATAAAACTACCAAACATCTTCAAAGCTCTTGCAACAGTTGAGTTGCCACTGGGATTAGATTTTCACAGCCTACAGTTGCCCAAAAATATGACAGAGAGTTACATTCCAGATCCACTGTTAGAGGTCAATTCGTTTCAGCACATAAGAAAGCCCATTTAACACACAAAGACAATACATGATTTTGACCCGACTTCATTGGAGCACTTTTTTTTTTTTTTTTTACAGATGTTGCTAGATTCAGCCTTGTCACCTATTTTCGGTGGATGTATTAGTTTCAGCAGGAATTTTGGTAGATGGCCACACATCCTTCCATGCAGATAGACAAAGGTTTCCTGACTGATATGAGGCATAGAGAGGAGATCGTGGGAGCCTTGTGTTCCATTTTTCAGGTGCACAGTAGGATTCCTGTTAACGCAGGATAAACAACAAAGAGTTCAGTAGATCATCAGGCCAACAATCACCTAAAAAATAAGGCTATTCAGAGTATGGATTGGCCAACCAGATAATTGTATTTCACCATCCTCTTCCAAGAATCATCCCACAGCTAAAAACTGCCCTGCTGCAGGAGTGGGATTGACTACCACAGGAATGCCTTAATTGCCTCCTGTCCAGTTCACTGTCAGGCAATATGATTTATCTGGCTGCCAAATCGGACCACATTCCAAATTACTCATTTTCAGTTAAATATCACAATTTGGAATTTGAACAGTTAGGTACAATGAGCTTTGCTCAAAATCATGCAAACATACAATGACTTTTGAACAGTGCATTGTTCTCTGTAATAAATCTACATTTAAGCCAAATATTTAATTAAAATTTCTATTTTCAGAAATTGAATTAATTGAGAAAATTTTCTCAATTTTGTATGTGAGTGTATTTTATATTGAAATCCATTATTTGAAAACAAACTTAAAAAATAGCAATATTGAATTTAAACCCTTCACCATAATTTATTCAAAAAAGTTCATTTAACATAAAAGCAAACACAGACTGTCAGATAACAATACATATATATAACAAAAAATTGGTCAATTGCTTTATGAGCAAGGTTTATCTCTTTGACAATTGTTTAAATTTAATAAAAGATAAATTTTTTAAAATTGTATAAAATTTTATATTTTCTAAATTGCATTCTTACAGACATTTCATCTCAAATAATATAGAAATTAAATTAATATTTGAATTTTTATACTAAATATGAAAAATATATTACAAAGAAATAATCACAACAGCTAGATTTCTTTTCGCTAATTCATTATACAAAAAATGTTTTTCATTAAAAAAATCTTTAATTCAAAAATATTTTTATTCTAGAGATACAGCATCACACAACATGCAGGAAATATACACTTACAGGCACTCAAAAGAAAATTTAAGCATTGATTTTATTTTAAATGTTTGTTGAAGTTTTATTTTTAAAAAATAAGGCTTTGTTTCAAAAATATTCATTTAACACAGACAATGAATATTACATAAGCAGGACTCAGAATGGAGAAAGGCCATTTTTTTTCAATATATTATAAAATATCTCTTTAAAAATTCAACCTTTACAATTTTTCTGAAAAGTGCAGAAAAAGGTAACACGTAAAATTGCATATTGTTGAAACATTAAATAACTTTCTTTCAATAAAAAGCTTAAGTAAGTAGAAGTTGACATTATTAAAGCCAAAATGTACAATTTGTGATTAATCAGCAAAAAGTGCATATGTTTAACAGAAATAAATACCTTTTGTAGTATAAAATTTAAAATGACTCAATAGATAGCATGGTAACAACAAATGAGATTTTGTATTCTTTGACAACTTAATATTCCTTTTCCTACAAAACAGTTTCACTAGCAACAAAATAAATTGATGTGCAATTTTTAAAAATAAAATAATTGCAAAATTATGAAATTCCAAGAAAACTGTTTATAAATGAAAGATCAGAAAATAAAAAAATATATATAGCAACATTGAGAAAAAGAAGGAATGGGAAAACATTTTGCAAGAAAGGTTTCAAATGCACATAAGCTCATAACTTTTTTTTTATAAAAAGAGGATAAAATAATAATGATAACACTACATATTATTAAATATACTGCTTAAAAATTCAGTTTAAAAATATTGAAACATTTTAGAGATTTAGCAGAATAAAAATAGCAATGATCAAATATGGTAGGATTTTAAAAAAACATTCCAAGACCTGCATAAGCAATTTTCTTCTATACTACAATTAATGTCACCTAAAGGCAAACATTCGTACTTCATACAATCCTTTAGGAAATTTATACTGTTTCTTTTCAGCTAAAACTTTTAGATCAGCTTTAGTTGCCAATTCAATAATGTCTTTTCTAGGACGTGTCACAGAGCCATCATCATGATCCATATCAGTACCTGAAGATGAAACATTGTCTTTTATTACTATAATTCCATTCTCTTTTAAACCCTTCTTGCATCTTTCAAGAAATGATACAACATCGTCATTTGTTAAATACCCTAGTACCCATTGAATCCATATAACATCATAGCAATTTTCATCAGGAACAAAATCTTGAAGACCTGTATAGATGAATTAAAATATTAAAAAATAATAAAAGAATCATGAAAAATATACATTAAAGCTTCAAAAGAATCTTAACAATAAAATTTTTTTATTTGTTAATTAAATTAGAAACACTCATAGTCCCTTAAAAAGTCTTATTAGAAAAATTAAGTAACTGAATTTCAATAAAATAGAATAGGAGTGAGTAAATATTAATGTCCATTGTTCAGCTACAAGAGGGCTTTTGGCAATGATCCTCGTAATTTTGAACTATGGTCAAGTGATGAGGATGACACCTGAGCTGGCACCCCTCTCTCCAAACTACCACACCAATGGGATGATGTTTGGACTGTTGACAGATAAAACATGCATCGCTTCCCTACATAGTGGGTCTTTTAGTGGTACTGGGCTTGAGCTCATGACACGTCAGTCACGAGTCCATTACCTTGACCACTAAGCTACCACAGCCAAACTAGAGTAGGATTGTAGATCAAAAGACAATAGGAATAATTAAGAATGTTAAGAACCAATTATAGATCAACTGTGATTTCATTCTCAGCTATAAAATGCTGTTTGCAAAAAAGAAAAAGGTGTTCTATTTCTGGAAATGGGGGTAGAGGAAAATTTATTTAGAAGGTGTGTTCAATAAGAAAAAAACACTTGACAGAATTGTTTTTGGTCCATGTCTTGAATAGATGAGAACAAGATAAGTATCTATGAAAGGAAAATTTTAATACTTATTTTTGGAGGAATTCAGGAAAATGGAATGTGGCGAAGATCAAATTTTGAGCTCTATCAATCATATAAAGAATCTGACATTGTTAACTTCATCAAAATACAACAAATTAAATAGGCAGGTCACGTTGTCAGAATGGGTGAAGACTGTACCACTAAAAAAAAGTCTTCAATGCCCAACCAATTGGCATATGAAGAAAGGGCAGGCCAAATCTTAGATGGATTGATAGCCTAAAAAAGATAGCATAGTTTTGAGAACTAAGAATTGGAGAACACTAGCAGGAAGAAGGCTGGCTTGGAAAGGCTTCTTGAGAAGGCCAAGGCTCACCCTGCACTGTCAAGCCACTGAGGAAGGAAGGAATTAATTGTTTAGTATTATCACACTTAGAAACACAGCAAAACATTTGATAAAAAGAATTTTACTTTTCATCTATGAATTATGCACTTATTTGGAAACAAATATTCTTGCTCATAAATTTTTTAAAATAACCAAACAATCCTGCAATTACTAACTAATGTAATCCAGACATAGATCTAAAGAGCTGGCAAACTTGCAAAATATATTTAGAAACAATTAGAAATGACTTAAATGATAATAAAAATTTCTAAAAACAATAAAATTTTCACCTAAATATTTGTAATTGATTAAATAAATAATTTTATAATTAATAAAAATAAACATACCACAATTGAATTTCCTCATAACACGATTTGAATCTTCTTCTAAATATGAATCTGATTCATCTAAAAAGTTTTTGTTTTGCTCCACCATATCAACAGATTTAAAAAATTTGAGAAGAAAGTGTTTGGTGATTCGCCCAATACCACTTCCACAATCAAGTGCATATTCTGTACCCACAGGATGAGTTTTGTCCTATAAAACAATTACAGAAGATTTTATCAGACTATAGAATGGCTATCAGATGTGAATTCAATATAAGTAATTCAGTTTATATATAGTTCATCTGTAAAATCCATTTATTTTAATAAGTACACAAATACAAATACTGCATTAAATGAATGAAATAAAGATTTTTTAGCTTAAACAAAAGTTAATTATACAAACTTCCAAAAATAATAGAATAAATTACAACTTAATAAAGACATTGTAGTCTTAAGTATACAATCAAGTATATAAAATATTATAATTTAAGTTTGAAAAAACTGAAATGGAAAGAGTTTAAAATATTTTTATTTGCTTTGGTACTTAGATACTATCCCATTCACAGGTTTTGACAAAATAATGCATCAGAATACCATGAAGCAATGGCGCACACAAGGAAGAAAAAAAAAGGGGGGAAAGAAAAAGAAAGGGGGGGGGGTTCACTTTTTATTTAAAATTTAATCTAAAATACACTGTCATTGTCAACTGTCTGCAGCTTCCCTCTAACTTGGGGGAAAAAGTCCACTATTTTGGAGACAAAGTATTTTTCCACTGCCTTTTGGACACCCACATAATTTATATGCATTAAAAGTTTCGCAGCAACCTGAACAATGATAGTCAGATGGTGCAATATCAGACGCACGCACGCACACACATGCTGGCTGAGGTAAAGTTTTCCATTCCAACTCTGCAATTTTTTATACAGTGTTTCTTGCTGCATGTAGTCTAGTGTTGTCGTGATGAAGATTCATACCCTTTCCGTAGGCCAAAGATGGACATTTATGTAGAATTTCTTCGTTCAAACTATTAAGTTGCAAACAGTAACAACTTTTTCCATTTTTTTTAGCAATTCATAGTGCACTACACGCTTGCTGTCTCACCAACAGCAAAACATAACCTTCTCCTGATGGATGTCATCTTTGGATGTGGATGGTGGTATCTCCCCTTTATAAGCATGCTTTTTTCTAGCCCTGTGTTTATCAACTTTTTATCTCCAGTCACCAAGTGGTTCAAAAGCGATTCCCTTTTGTGACTGATGAGCAAGATTTGAAGAACATATCAAAAATGCCCATTAAATTCTTTGGCTTAATTTGTGAGACACCTAAATAGAAAGTTTGGACACGGAAAAAAAACAACCTTTTAATGAAATCAAAAGCAGTAGTCTGAGGAATTCCAAGCTTTAAACCTATTTCTGTGCACATTAATGACAAATTTGTCCTGATCATACTGTATAGCACTTCATCACTGACATCTGAGGGCCATCCTGATCTGGGCTCATCTTTCAAAGAAAAATCCCCCAAGCAAAGTTTCACGAGACATCTTTGGAGTGTTTCAGCTCTGTTACTGCTTCCTCTCCAAACATGTCACAGAAGTTTATTTTTGCCTACATTCCATGATTCCCTTCTTGAAACTCAAACAACATACAATATCTAAAGTGCAATTTTTCTTCACTTATGTTGAGAGTTTTATGTTAAAAAATCAATTAAAATGCAAAAAATATGAATGAATCATTGATAGTATACTAATCTAACTGCATAAACCAGTTTCCATTGGATCTGAATTCTTGCTAAGGATCCAATAGCATATAAAAGTGCCCATCTTCAAAAACAACAGATTTTTCTCTTATACCCAATAATAAATTCTACTTTTCCAATATCACTTCAATGAGAAAAAAAAGGAGGGCTAACAAAAACTAAAATTACTAAATTTAAACTTTAAAACAGAACAAAATTTTCAAACAATTAACAAATATTTCGAATAATCACTCTCATTACAAGATTTACTGTAGAAACTTCCTCCCTTTTAAAAAATATATCTATACATAATAAATCTAATTACCTTATTCAAATCTTCAGGTGCATATTTTCATATGCTTAGCAATCTAGAAAAAGTACAGTGCCCAAATTTTGATATTTTTATATAGATCAATTTACCTTAAGATTCTTACTTAACAGGCATATTTTTGAGTATTGTGTACCTGAATAGCCAATCTAATGTGGTGGCAAAAAGTCCTGAAAACACTAATTTTTTTATCTTTGAGTTTGGTGTAATTTTACTTTTTTTATGCAGTTATTCTACCACCTTAAATATTGTTATTGATTCTAATGTATTCTTTTAAAGCTAATTTTGAATCTGCTATTAGTTTTCTGATCAGGCAAATATTTTTTACAGTACAACTGTCTAAACACAAGAATGTATAGTATGTACAAAAAGCAAAAAAAAAAAAAAAAAATTAATTAAAAAAAAACAGCATACACAGTAGAATAACACAAAGCGGAACCAATTTGATATAAAATTTCTACACGCCAAGTAGTGCTAATTGTCAAGAGACATGGAATCCAAGACGGCAGCTTAGTGGTAACAAATCGCCAGGAAAATAATATTAAAGAACTGTTTTGAAATATATTTCAAATAAAGAATACAGGAACAGATTAAAAGAAACCAATATCAATCAATAAAGAATATCAATATAATGTAATAAAAATTTTTATATACTAATAATTATATATGAAGCCCAGTGGCTGAGTGGTAGTGTATCGCCCTTTCATGCAACAGGTCCAGAGTTCAAAACCTGGGCAGGACAAGGTTGACTCAGCTTTCATCCTTCCAGTGGGTCAATAAATGATTCCCAAGCTTGCTTGGTAACTAAACACTGGGGGTTCCCGCCAGTCTGACCATCAGCTCAGACTCATTGCCCAAGGTCACATAAACTGAGATGGGCACAATAGGCCTTCATGAGCTGTTGCACCCACTGAATTTAGTTTAATAATTATACCAGCTGAGTGGTATGGTTGATTAGTCGCTGGCCTTCTGCACCAAAGGTTGTAGGTTCGACCCTGGCCCAAGTTAGTGGATTTTCATGATGCAGAAAATAGACAGCGGCCATGTTGTACGATTATACAGCATATTAAATATCCCTAGAGTATCGGTTTGGCTCAGGTACTCTCAGCAAAATTAAAATCCTAGTGCATGTTTGCATCGTTAGAGCTCTGGTGCCTCCCTCTGGGAAGGAAACGGGGCATCAAATAACTGCTGACAACCGGTATTGCCTATATGGTGCCACAATAAAAAGTAATACCAACTCCCTGGAGAATATACTAGGTTTGCAAAGGTTAAATATACCAATGCGCAGCTCCATTAGAAAAATAAAATTATATAATAGATAATAATCATATAATTTGAATAGTAATTATTATATGTAATATAATAACATATGTAATATAAATAATAAAATAAAAAATAATTAGTACAAATAAATATATAAAGATTATAAATAATAATTGTATTTTTATATCATATTATAAATAAATAATTACAAAATATATGCTAAAATTAATAATGAATATCAGTAAGTGTTGATAATTTACATTATTTCGAAAATTGCGAGTTCCTTCAATGAACTACGAACGTTTAAAAATACATTATTTAAAAGTAAGATAAAGTGGAAATGTGCAGTAATTAAAAGCACAGCCTTAATATTTAAAAAAAAATATATCCTAATACTCTCTAATGATATTATATATCCAAATTCAAAAACAGCACAAAATACAATAGAAGACTGAAACAGCTGTTTAAAGAATGATTGCAATGAAAAAATGGCTTAATTTTCAAAAAATAAAATTAAAACCATCTGAAATTTATAGGGTTACCGCAGGAAAAAACAATAAAAATTAACTGTAATTTACGTTATCCCCATTACCACAGGATAAAAAAATATCTTGGAGCATCTTGGCATTTGTATATCAAATTAACACCCACAAAACGTTACAAACAGTTCCTTTAACATTGCCTTTGGAAAATTGCATGTTTGAACATCAATATTTTATGGACAAGTCATCTACTTTAATTACGGCTCTACATCTTTTGGGAAAGAAAATCACTGCTTTCACAAAAAGTTCATTCATGACAACATGGTTGAAAGAAATTATTAAAAACTTCCAATTAACTTATGGTTTGTCTGAAGGTTTTTTTTTCCAAATATAACCAATGTTATGCCATAGGTTCGCTATCAAATTAAGATCCGAAGACTGTTTTGTCTCTAGGTCATTTTATTCACATTGTCTTAGAACCATTTTTAGATTACCTTTACAGTGACATGGAGCATTATCTATGAACATGGAGCATGAAAAATCTATGACATGTCCAGAGTAGTCATTGGAGGTGATAATCTGCAGGATATGATCAGAGTCATACGAAGAGGGATGCGATTTAGTGCGAGTCCTTTTATAAGTGAAATTCTAAGGGTTTTTAGATGTTAGTATGGAAGGTCATTGAATGAGTTGCAGTGAGTGAATTGCATATGAATTGGAATACTGTGGTTAATTGGTTTAAATCTTGTCACAAGGTTTGTAAGACTGCTATTATTGAAGAAAGTTGGGTAATGTATGGAAAAGATAATGTGTGGTGAAATGAAGTATGGAAAAAGTATACCTGTTATTGCAGCTATACTGTTTCTGGCAACTGAGACTTTGAAGGAATCGAAAGAAAATACAAATAATTTTCTTTTTCAAACGACTCCTATTAATGATGAGTTTCTTTCAATTTTTACTTTTTGGTGATTTTTCAAGTACTTACTTTAGAATATCAATCGTCCCATAATTTTCTTCTCTACGTCACAAACGGTTCAATGGCTGTTCTGATATCACACCATCTTACTTCCAGTTTACCCAGCTTCGAGTTTGAAAACCGCGCTTCGGGGAGACCACAAAATTTATCGAAGAACAGTGCATTAAAGTAAGATTTTACTATAATAACCTATACACATATAAGATATTTACACAACAGTTCATGGGTAAAATGAATACGAAAATGAAAAAATACGTACTTGAAGAAAGGTGTTAATAAATCTTGAAGATGCCTGTATGTCTGCATTAAATACGTTGGAATGACCGCCTAGCATGCCATCAATAGTTGCAGGGACATTTTCCCAGTAACTTTTACCTTTCGCATAAAAATCCGTATCATTTGTTTCTCCATACATTATGTTCTTTTTAATTTAATCTGTAAAACAAACGTTTCTAATTGCATTCACCGGTTGAAAAATTGTTTTCCAATTGTTGATATTTATATCAAAGTAGAGTTGTGTTTAAGCAATTTTGTAGCCTAATAATGTTATTATTCTTTTTCGTGTCCTAGTTTATGTAAATATGTAGAAAAAGATACATAAAGCTAATTTTTAAAAGGATGCGAAAAAAGTAAATAATATTAATCCAGAAGAAATGCAGAACGTACAAATTACAATTGAAAAAAAATAGGAGAAATGAAATATTTTAACTGCAGCCCATATTACCTGAAACCACATGTGCACTTGTTTGAACGGTATGCAGTTGAATCTTCAGTGATAATGGTGTATTCTGGTAGCTTTATATTCTTACGAAACCTAGCTTCTTGCTTTATTTTAAAACATATTTTTTGCTTTAATATAAATTTCAGATATTGTAAAATACGACTGATATTGTTTCCACAAAATGGGTCGTATTCCAACGATATATTATTGCACTTATGAAAGTTGCTCTGCTTCGTTTAATCGTAAAGATCGTTATGAAAGTCACTTAAGATCTCATACGGGAGAGGTAAATTGATATAACTCTATAAGGTCTATTTTAATATGTAAATAAATACTTATAAGTGGTAATTAATGCTTTCGTATATAACTAATGCATTTTTTAATTCCCACTTCCAAGGGACCAATACGCTGTCAGCGTTAAAAGTCAAAATTTTGTATGTTTGTGTACCTGTATTTGAAAGAATGACAGGAAAAATTGAAGTATTCGGTGCGGTTTCGTCATACAACCACAAAAATTTAATATTGTATGGTTCAACTAAAAAAGTTTGCTAAAGTAAAATTGCTACTAAATAAAGTATAATTTCTATGCTTAGCACTCACTTTAACAGAACAAAATGGGATTTTCAAAAATTTTTATGCCATGCTTATTTAAGAAAGGTTGAGAATTTTATTTTTGTCGCCTTGTAAAACAATATGCTCAGATACATAGAAATATAAATTCCATATTGGGGTGGTTTTTTTTTGTCATTACATTTGTATGAAATTAAGAACTGTATTAGACTTGGATCATTATTTTACTTATGATATATATAGTTTTTCTCTGGGAATAATTTTTTTTTAAGAAAGATTTAAATAGATTTCTATTCTTGGTCAGTTATAAAATCCATGTAAGTTTTTTTTTCTTCATTTAGTTTACTCTCTTTGGTATGTTAACATTTAAACATTGGACTAAATTAAAGGTTAGGAACACTTGTGAAATAATGGATTTTTTTTATTAATGGGAGATTTTGCCACACCCCTTGGCTTTTATTACTGTTTGTTTCTAATGGGACAAATGAAGTACATAAAGTTTGAATGAACATATTGTACAGAGTAATTTCAATCTTGTGTGCTTAGAAGAAGAATCTGAGCTCAAGTTTTTTATCCTAAAAAGCACAAAGACTTGATGACACTGAAATCTGGGGACCATGTAAGATGTTCCACTTCATAATGCTCATCTAATTATAGTTGGAATACTGAGTCCTGTGAACAGACTGATGTTATCATAAAACTAGAAGTATAGGATACACTATGATATCACAACCCACATCATCTTGCATTTTTGAGTGATTATCTCCTGCAGCACTCATCTATTCTAGTTGATTGACTTTTGTTCACTGTTTTACTTTGCAGAAGATGCCTTCTCAGGTTTTTGTACACTTGATACAATGGTCTTTGAAATACTCAAAAAGTTGACTATTTGTGATACGGATGCTCCATATTTTCTCATATAACTATCACTCACCCAAATATTTTGCTGATTCCTTCCCTTTCACTACTGCTAGACAGTTGACATATGGCAAAGCTGTGTTGGATGGTTAAACCAAGATACTTCAAAATGAGTTCCTATTATTGTCTTAACCTGGTTGTTGCCTTCTTTTTAGGAAACTATAAAGTTCATAACTGAAAATTATGACATAGTAATTAGTTATAAAAACTAAGTATACTATGCTAAATAAAGTATTTTTTGGTAGTGTATTATTGCAACCTATTGGCAACATTATATGAAACAAAGCACCTGGTTGCCAATTCAGCAAGTACAACACATGGGAAATCAGGGTTGCCTTTGCGATTTATTTATAGAGTTGCCAATTGTTGTGATAATACGTAAGTACCCTTTTTTTTTTCAAAACAAAATCTGTGATGATTTTTTATTGAAAAAAATTTGTACAAATAGTTTGTTTTAGTTGTGTAATTCATTTATATCATTATGACTTTCACTTATTTATCTGATTTGGTTATTAAGTATTGGACACTAATAGTTTTTCATAAACTTTTATTTATTTAACTTACAAGTAATAGAGCATGAGTGCAATTCCATAGCTATCTAAAAGAAAGCATGGATATCACCAATACAACTTTAATTACTGGTCAATATATGAAATGCAATAACAATGCTGTTGGCAAGATGGTTACAGTATTGCAGGCAAATTATATTATGAAATTCATTTATGATTTTCAGGCAAGATCAATAGGTTTTTAAGACTCTCCACAAAAAAGTTAAGGGGCATAGAGGTTTGTTAATAAATCCTCTGTGTTCAATCCAATGGTAAGAAGATCTGTTCAAATTCTCCTGAACACACTTTTTATTGTGAACAAGTGCTCTATGTTGCAATTAAATATTGCATCTGACATTTGCTTACTTGGGTTTACCGAACTTATCCAAGGGTTTGGAGCTGCTGATCGAGAATTATTAGTACAAAAATGACCCTTCATATGGGCTAAAAAAGTTTCTTGAGAATAGATGAGAAATACAATGAAAGATAATTATGATATAGAAGTTGTCCTTCACCAGGTGGTGAAAAATAATAGTTAGATATTATATAAAAGAGAAAAAGCAGAAGTGTGTGTGTGTGAAAAAGAAAAAAATGTTCAATACTGATATTGTTACACCAATAGATCCCAAGCTCTAAGCTTTAGCCAAGCTTAAACAATAAAGATATTAATTGATTCCACCTGTAACAAAAAATGTAAAGGGTCCCAAGAGATAAAACAAGGTAAGGACCCATAATTTTTTTTTCAATAAGGAAACAAGAAAGATAGTGATTATACACATTAAATGTATTAAAAAAAGATTGCTCAAAACCTTACAGAGGGAGGGGAAATTGTGACAAAGCCTCAAGCAAAAGTGGATAAAAGAAAGAACAAAAGGGAAATGAATGCTCAGAAAAAGAAAGAAAAAATGTCAATTAAGTAGATCTAGAGAGCTGGGGGAAAAATGTGTTCGAGTACAACCTTTTCAAAAAAAGATCCAATGCTTATTTAAGTTCTTACAGGATGGTAACAAGTAGGGCACAGTTAAGGCTGTCTTCGCCAAATGTACAAGAGCTTGAACTAGATGCAAAGCATATTTTTAGATAGAAAATTGTCTCCATCTTCATTAAAATTTACATCATTGGAGTTCATACAATCTTTAGCATTTTCAAAATTCTGAAGTGTTCCATACATATTTAATTTTTCATTTTAACATGTAAAGGAAGCATTATATATATACAATGTGAAAGATAAAATGCAAAGCTCGTTTTATACCAGAAAAAATAGGCCAACCAAAATAAAAAGGAGTAGCATTATAAAATGTTGCTCTCTGTAGCAGAGGTCGCCAAAGTGGTGGTCCACAAGAAAATTTCACTGGTCCCCAGAAAAATGTGGAATATACTTACTCATCATGTTATGTTTTAAGATGCATTGAAACATAATTGAATACATAACAATACGTGAAATGTTATAAAAGCGCTACTTCATAGAATAATGCCACGGTAAATAAATCGAACTGCTGTAGCTGCATTGTTTTAGCTACATGTTTTGTCCCTCTCTTCTAATATTTCACTCTCCTGTATGTTGCATACGTATATCAGTTGAAGCATTTAAAGGTGGGCTTATGAGCATATCAAGTTCATTATAAAATATATTCAATATATTAGTTGAGTTATTAAGGAAGTTCTTATGTATATTGACATGCGCAGACGGTGCTGTTTATATGACTAGGCATATTTCAGGAATTGTTGCAAAGGGGAAGAATGTTGGTCACCCAGACATTTTATCTACACATCGAGAACAACCTACAGCGAAAAAAATATCCCCCAAACTACACAAGGTATCAAGTGTCATTGAAATGATAAAGGAAATTTGATACAAAGTACTCAATTCTCGAATATTTGAGGCACTTTGTGAACAAATGGAGTATACTTATCTTCATCATTCTGAGATAAGATGGCTGTTGAGGGACAAAATACTGACCCAACTATTCACCTTGCAGGAAGAAGTCAAATTATTTTTCCAGGAACAAAATAATCCAATATTGCAAAATTTCTTGTCCAACAATGAATACCTAGAAAAACTTGCATACCTGGCAGATATTTTTTTACTATAAACTGTATTAAACATATCCTTGCAAGGGCAACTTAAGGATGTGTTTACTCTATGAAGTGAAATGGATGTGTTTCAAAAGAAAATATTACTGTGGCAAACACGGTTTGTTGAAGACAGTCTGCAAATGTTTTCTAATTTTTATGAATACATGAAGGAAAATGTTAACCAGCAAGTAGTAACCCTAGTTAAAACACACTTGGTATCACTTAAACAATCTTTTGTTTGATATTACCCAAGGAATGAAGATCCCAGACATGGTAATAGGTGGATAATAGATCCGTTTGCAGCAAAAATTCAGGATAATAATTTAATCATGCATCTAAAAGAAAGCCTCATGGACTTGCCATCCAACAAAACTCTCAAATTTAAATGTGGCTGCAGTAGCCAAGGGGTCGGATCATGGTAGGAATGTCATGAGTTTGAGCCCAGTACTGCTAAAGACCCGCCATAAATCTGCCGAGAGCTCAAACGTCCTTCTGTTGGTGTAGTGTGGTAGTTAGGAAAGGGGGTGTTGCCAGCTTAGGTGTCATCCTCGTCACTTGACGATGGTTCAAAATTACGAGGTCTGTCGCCAAAAGCCCTCTTGTTGCTGAGCAGTACGATGTTAATATTCACTCTCTCAAATTTAAATTTCATTCATCCTTATCAAGAATTTAGTTTTGGCTTTATACCCTTTTCTTAGTGAACAGGTGATGAAAATTCTGATTCAATTCTCCACATCTTATTTATGTGAAAAGGCCTTTTCATCTGTCACAGCTATCAAAACATGGTGCCAATCTCAGCTTAAAATAAATGCAGTTCTAAGTTTTGCAGTAACAACATTAGATCCAAATATCTATAATCTTATTTCCATTAAGCAGGAACATCCATCATATTAGGAATGTATAATGCTAAAAGTTTGATATACTTAAACCATTTTTTAATTGTTTTTAGAATCTTTGTCTATTTTATTATGGTCTGTTAATGAAGCCTTCATAATTTGGTTACAATTAATAGTTTCATTTTATTAACTAGGTACATTTTATGTGTTCTTCAATTATAGTTTTTTTATAAATATATTTATCACTTAAAAAATCCTATTGGTGATCTGTAGGATTTAAATTATGAATACTTTTTTAACTGAAAAAACTATTACAAATCCAGTCCCTATTTTTTAACCTCATGCAAAGACAGCCTTAAGCTATCACTTGCCATACTTTTCTGTATAGATTTGTTGTAAAGCAATGTTGTACTGCAAAGGGACACTGTATATGAGCAATCATTTTCACATGAGCATTGCAAGTATCAATTTTCTTTCTGAAGTGGAATAGGTATTGTTGAACAAAACTTAAATTAGATATTAGTCTCTTGATGAAAGTAATGTGCAGGAAGATATTTGAGGAACCATGATTGAACCTCTTGTAGACCGAAATACTAATAATAAAATCAGTGGTACAATAGCCCATGAGGGCCAAGGTCTACTGTGCCCATCTCATTTTTCGTGACCTTGAGCAATGAGGTGCATGATCAGATGTTCCAGTCAGGCGATCAGCCTCCCGTGTTGGTATAATATTTTTAAGGGACCTTGTTTTTAAAAACTTAATGTTTAAAATTTTTAAAACTCATATTGAATAAATAAAATATTTATATTTATTGAATTTTAAGTGCTTCATTAAAGTATTTTGAATTTTCCTTTTAGAGACCATTTATCTGCTCATATGATGGTTGTGAAAAATGTTTTACAAATTCAGATTATTTAAAACGACATGAAGATTCTCATGACTCTTCTTTTAAGTATGTTGATTCTTTATTTTTTGATATATTTTATTGAAATTCTTCAACTGTACGTTTTTACATCTATTTGTTAATGTGGACTATTAAATCTGTTTCTAGTCATGCCTGGGAAGTAAGGGGCTCTATATATACTCAGTGTTAAATAGAAAAAATTGAATTAACTAAATATTTTAGAATGTAATATTATTATAATTAAACATTAAGAATTAAAAAGTTGATGTAAAAATTGCAGGACAACTTCCATAACCAGAATATTTTGTACCTGTTTCTTATTTAGTATTCATATTGAATTTATTGATAATTTGCATATTTTTGTATAATAAATTACAACCATGTGGTATTTTCTCTGTGAGTAAATAAGTCTGATGTTAAACATTCTCATTTTGTGGGTAAACATGGTGGATTAGCAATTACTTGACTGGTGAGAATTGTCAATTGGGCAGCAGTGCTTGTTTTAAAATAGTATTTTATAGTCTTTTGTATATCATTATATATGTGTGAATTATATTTTCTAACTGGTATTTTTATTATAATTTTAGGTGCACTTTCCAAAATTGTTCTGAGGTTTTAAAAACAAAAGACACCTTAAAGAAACACATAGATTTAATTCATCTTAAGATAAAAAAGCATAAAGTATATCCAGTAAGTGCATTATACAAGGGGTGATCAAATGAAAAGGTACGAAACGATACAGTGGGTACAAATATAGACTTTATTCAAAATATACACCATAGGCCTGAGCACAACGATCCCACTGATGAACAAGCCGCAGGATTCCTTGTTCCCAGAATTCCTGTGGCTGTGACGAGACCCAGTCCTTCACAGTGTCCTTGAGTACGTCGTCCGAGTTGAAGCGCTTTCCTTTCAGGTGTTTCTTCAGTGGACCAAACACATGGAAATCGCAGGGTGACATGTCCGGACTGTAAGACGGATGGTCCAACGTCTCCCATTGGAACTTGTCCAGTTCCATTTGTGTGACTCTGGAGACGTGTGGACACGCGTTATCATGGAGCAGAACCACACCCTCTGTGAGCAGCCCTGGTCTTTTGTTCTTGATGGACCTGCGTAGGCGTTGGAGTGTCTCACAGTACACATCGGAGTTAATGCTTTTTCTGTGCTCGAGTAATTCTGTGCTCGCATCATTTGGACGCCGCTTTTTATAAGAGCCTTTGCTCTCTCCTGCGCATGCGGGCACCCGCGCATGATCCGATCCCAGTCAGAGTCTCCAATGGCATCCCGAGATGTCTCGCTACATTCTCCCTTGGCGGAATATGAAAATATTTAACTGTTTCATTTTTATGTCGTTTTGTACCTTTTCATTTGATCACCCCTTGTAGTATAAAAAAAATATTTTTACTCTAATTTTTTGAAGTGCTTAATTTTTTTAATTAATAAGTCTAGGAAATTATTAATAATAAAATGAATGTAAATAAGATATTTTGTTGTATTATTTCAGATGTATTTATCCAGATTTCAATTATTTTTTATTCTTTTAATCCTTTTCTATCTCTTCCATGTTGCTCTTAGGGATGTTACTAAATTATTCTTATTCTAATTTCATTTTGAAATTGAATTTATCATAAAACTCAGTTGATGCAGCAATTTTGATTTTTTAAAAATGAAATAATTTGATCTCTATTTTGAAGGTATTTTTTAGTATTTTGAACTATTTTCTGATTTAACTAATTTATTAAATTAATTATGAAAGATTTCAGTGGAATTCAGATTGCTAAAGTAATTAATTGAAAATTTCATTTCTATTGATAAAATGTTGCCTCGCAAATTGTAAAATTGAAATTTTGTATTACATAAGTTGTTCTGAATTGTAAAACAATTTGGAAACTTCTCAAATAAAGCTATTAAAAAAGTTCTTTGATAAAATTAGAAGGGAAAAAATTCAGCGTTTAAATTCTATGTTTCTAACTTTTTATTGTAAATTTTAACTCCCATTTATTAGAAATATTTTTGTATACTAGATAGACTTAAATATTTTGCAAAGCAATCCATTCTGAACAATCCATCTTTTTATCTTGTTATTGAAAATTACTTGTAATGAAATTATCGATTTTTATTAGTTATGTATTCAAATAATTTGTCATATGGAAATTCATTTAATTACTTTTCACTTGTAGTGCACTCTATGTGAAAGAGAATTTAATAAGCACAACACTCTACAAAGGCATATGTTAAGACATACTGGTGAACTACCTTTTAAGTAAGTGAAAATTTTGAAAAATTATGTGCATTGTATTATTTTTACCGTATTTACTCGAATCTAAGTTGCCAATGATTCTAAGCCACACCACCTATTCTGTACACGTTTTTGAGAGAAAAAAAATTGTGTGAAAGGTTCATCAATATTTGATACTTATTGTAATTAATGTAAAATAATTGTATCCTTAACTTTTTTAGAAATTTCTCTGTGCTAACTTGGTTTATTTTTCTAAAACCTTAAATTGAAAAATAAGTTTAAAAATTGAAGTTTTACTACATATTTGTCTGTGATTTCATCCTGTTATAAAATTTAAATACACATTCAACAATATCATCGGTTAATTGTTTTAATTTTCAACCTGTAATGGATGTTATATTAAAAAATATACAATTTAAAAATGAATTACAATATTTATGAAAATATTCAATTTTGAATTTTATTACATATGCTTCTCCAGATTTTAATTTTATCCAGTGTTATGTTATTGCATTATTTATTTTTAAAATAAAAGAAAAAAATTTACTGAAATTAGAATGATTTTTTATTGTATTTTTTAAAAGAAATTATTTGATATTTAATAATTGTTTAATATCCAAAGAGGATAAAATTAATACAATATTATCTTTTATCCAATGCTTATTATCCACTTTTAATTCTTTTCTTTGGAGGGAAGGTGTTTAATATTTATAGTAATCTGAAATTCAAGTTATTTTATTTAACTAGGTGCTCTGTAGAAGATTGTGGAAAAACATTTGATAGACCAAGCAGATTGAAAAGACATATGAAAATACATAAAGGTAAATCCATGACTTTTTATTTTTGTGATTTACTTCATTCCATTCTACATTCAAGAATAGCCCAAAAAGTTTTGATAAAATTGAATTTTTTTAGTATTAAATTTCTTGTGTGAAAGATATAAGCTTCAAATTTGCTTTTGTTGAAATATAATTTTAAGAATGTGTAAGCTAATATATGTTTAATTCTAGAGAACATATTAAAAAATTATTTGTGGTGAAATAATTTTATAAAAGTTTAAAAAAATTAACATATTGCACCTTAAATTAAAAATAATTATCTTTTGACTTGAGACAAATTAAAGTCTTTGGCCAATCATCTATTGAGGCATGCATGACCTCCAGTAATTTCCATCGATGATTTTTTTCACGTTAAATTTGGGATGCCGTTTTTGGCACACCTTTGCCTCTAATTCTGACCACAATTTAAAGTCAAGTGGATTTAAATCTGTACTGCTGGAAGGCCAATCTTTGTGCTGTGTGAAGTCCTGCACATTCTCTTTCAATAACTGCTGGATCTTTGTCAAATTTTGAGCAGGAACGGTCTTGTTGGAAAGTCCAGTCATTTCCATTGAACAGGTTTATGTTCAGGGGCTTAACTATTGGTTCTGTGATAATGTCTTGATAAATTTTTGCTGTGGTTTTCACTCCTTAGGAAAATGAATTTCGGAGATGCCTTTATAGCTGAAAACACACTAAACCATTTAGGAAGTGGAATGATGAACTCTCTGCTTTAAATTTTTCTTCTCTTTAGTTTCTTGGGCACCCTTGAATATACATGCTCCTTCTGATTGTATAAAGATTTTTTAACCTCAAAGATTTTCGTGTCGGTAAGCAGAATTCGTCTGTGGCCATTATGAGCAGGCTCTCACAATAGTGCTTTTGCTATGAGGTATCTCTGGTGCTTTAATTCTTTTGTATGGAAATGGCCAGTTATTCTTCCAATACCCCTTCACCTGAGGTTGTTGTCTATTATCTGACTCGTTGTTTTATTAATTTTTTTTCGTTCACATCTATTTTGCCAGAAGATTCTTCTTTTGACTAAGATTGTGATGAATTCTATCTGTGATTGCTTTGACAATAGCCGGTGTTCTCACTGAGCATAGGCAATTTCTTTTAGTACAGTGTGCTTTCTGTTGATTTCAGAAAATCACTCAATAGTTTGATAAATGAATAACCTTTTAATATTTAAGAACTTTTAAAATCTCTTACTTTCTTTCCTTTTTTTTGATGCAGAGAAATAACTGTGGCACTTGTTTATTGTGCTGAGTTAAAACTTTGACTGTTTAGAAGTACATCTGTGTAAGATTGCAAAATATTACAAGTGATCTCCAATGACAAAATTTAAAATCATCTGCTGCATTTAAGTCATAAGAGAGAATTTCAAATTTTGTATTGAAATTTATGGCTTTGTCTAGAATATATGATGAAACTATTAGTGATCTGTAAAATTTATTTGATTTAACAATTTTTACTCGTAAATTTTTTCTAATGAAATTTACATTTCAAAAATTAAAGCTTTTTATTTTCATGTTACTTTAATAATTGTAATGGGAAAAATTATTTTACATATAACATTCTTATTAATATCATACTAATGTAACAGAATTAATCATAACTTTGAAAGATTGTATCTGCTTCTAGGTGTGGTAAAATTTGATGAAAGTGTGAATTATTACAAAACAAAGAATTTCTGTTTTAATCTTTAGATTATAATACTACTCTTTTTAAGAAAATGAATTTTGTTTTTGAAAAAAAAAGTTGTCTCATTATAATTTTTTTAATAATAAATATTTATTTTTGAATGATTGTTAATTAAATCAATTTTTTCTTAGCAATGTTTTATTTCTTTAAAGGATATCCATGTAAAAAGCCTGATTGTGATAAAGTTTTTGAAAAATGGAGTTTATACACCCGGCATGTTAAAGACTGTCATCCACCTGGTAAGGATGCTAAAATTTATGGTAACCTTATTTTCTACTGTACTACTTCATTCTTCTGTTGATTTTTTTTTTCATGTTACATTTGATGAAAGTTCAAATTTTAAAAATAAATAATTATTGTGAACAAAAATGAGAGGAATTTATCTTTTTACTTTCTCAGCAAACATGTGAACCTCTATCTACTTACCTTTTTTAATTTTTCATGTTGGTATTTTTATAATTAAAAAAAATGTTAAAGCAAATTATTTTCAGTGGAATTTTATTATTTACAAGAAATTTAGATTATTGAACATTGAAATTATATTGCAAGTTCTTGCTAAAGTCTTTTATATTTCTACTTGTTTTCCTTTTTTTGGCTCTTCATGTTTGTTTGAATTAAGATTTATCATTTTCATGAGTAACAATATTTAATTTTTTAATATTCAAAAAAATAAAATGGAAGATCTAATAATTATTTCTGTTCTGCAAAAACCATTTCTTTGTACATTTGTCTTAAACAGGTTTGTTGTTGCATTTTTTTTTATTTAAAATGTGTGTAAGAGATATAGTGATAATTGTTTTCTCTCTTTTCCTGTATAGTGTTTAATTATGAATATAATTAAAAAAAAATAATCTCAAAATAAATTTTCTTATTATTCTAGCGTACAAATGTGATGGATGCTCCAAAATATTTTCTTCTTCTTATGCTCTAAAGTTGCATTCTCGAATTCATAATGAACTCCGTCCAGTATTTGACTGTCAAGTACCAAACTGTAGTCGGTATTATTTTTTTAAGAGAAATCTCAATCATCATATGAAGAAATACCACGCAAAACGTCCATATACTTGTGATAAGACAAACTGTTTCAAGTCTTTTAAAACTGAAGTAAATCTTGTTTTTTTCTTATTATCTTTGTCTGAATAGAATCTAAATTGAGAAAATTTATTTGAAAAAATTTGAATATTATTGTATTCTAAATTCACTATCTTATGGAAAGCAACATTTGTTACTGTGCCATTTAATTCCAAATGCAGTGATACATTTTTCTTTTACAGAAATATTCCATGTTTCAGCTTTTTCCCCATGACAGTAAATTTTACATTGTACTTTTTAAAATAAAAAGTGTAATTATACTCAGTGTTTCTAATCATTAAAATTACTATATCGTTAACAAAAACCTTGTTGTTATAATATGCTGGTAAATTTATACAGTTATTGGGACATTTTTTATCTGAAAATGTGTACTTGCACTTTGATATCTGAAGAAGGTAGCCTTAAGTAATTATAGGTGAAAAAGAAATATGTGTAAAACTTTTCTTTCTTGATATTTGATTATTTATACTTCTTTTTTTGCTGCTCATTTTATGATTCAATGTAAAAAAAACATATTGCGGATTGAATTACATTTACAGTTAAATATTACTAAATTCTTTTATGGTAAATAGTTCAAATCCTTTTTTAATCCTGTACTTGCTATGGAAAAGTTAAACATTTGCTCCCCGGTGCCACTGTTTTTCACACACACAATCATGTTATGCTTTAAGTGAAAAGAAAAGGCATGTTTTGTAATCTAAAGCCTGTTTATTTTCACAAAAAAGAAAAATTAAAATACAAAATTTAAAGTATAGAGTAACAGTATAATAAAGAAGTTAGAACTTATATAACTTTTGTGTGATGTATTGTGAAACATGATTGGACACATAAATCAATATTACATTAAGTACATTCATAGCAGGATTCACAGTAAATTTTTTCCCTTGAATAAACACCTTTTCTTGACATTGAAAGCTCTGTGAGTGAAAATTATCTTACCAGTACATTTGTAAAAGAAAATCACTTTGTGACTTTTGTCATTTGATAAGTCATGGTGCAAGTTGCGTGGAATTTCTCTATAATGCTTATTGCCAAATTCATCCAAAAATTGTAATCATCAATGTTTGGGAAATTTCCTACTAATGGAATGAAGGCACTCATATTGCACATGGTAAACAAAAACAGAAGAGAAAAAAATTTTAAAAGCATTATTTACTCTAACAGAAACATAAGCAGTACTGTATAGTTATGACTTTCATCCTTCTAAGAATATCCCCTTTCCAAATCCTCCCCACTCTCCTGGGAAATAAGAAAATTATTTAAATCATTCAAAGTCATTTTATTGTATTCCAAAGCCATAGAAATAGTTTTATGGATAGCAGCGCAAAACAATGAATTGTACTTCAGAAAGGCATACATATACACTAGGACCAAGTAATGCACTGGTTGGGCAAGACATGTAAATGCCTGTGGCAGTTAAAGCATTTTGCAACCAGCCTGTTCAGATATAAAATTCAATAATCCATCATATTAGCTTGATTTTCTATTTCTGCATCTAACTGTTGGTGAAAAATGCATTTTATTCAAGTAATATTTTTCTTGGTAGCAAATACATCCAAAAACTTTCTTTGTGCAGGTTTTGAAAATTTTTTTATCACTTGTGGGAATTATTAAATAAAGTTCATGTTTAATCTATATAATTTGTACACATGTGTTTAACACCTCTAGGTTTTAAAATTGAAAATCAGAAATCAAAATTTAATGTCTTAGGGTTGTCAGTGATGCATGAAAAATGTAGTAGTTATATATATATATATGTCAGGTATTTACTATTGAATGCATCTGATTAGAACAAGTCATAACTTAAAGAAAAGGCTTTTGTAAATTTAAAAGATTTATCAAAATAAAAAGAAAACTATTCGAGGCAGTTGGTCATAAAACAGTATTAAAAGAAATGTAAATAAGCAATGAGTTTTATGGTTTCAACTGAAATAAATTGAAGTTTAAAATGAGAACTATATATATACCCGTGTAGCTATATGGGGAAGAAACACTGACATATTTAAGCTGTATTAAACCCATGACTGAAAGAGGTCAATCTTCATAGAAGTTGGTCACTTGGTGGTAGAAATAAACAAAAGTTTACAAAGATATACTGATATATATAAATGAACTTGCTCATATCCCCTCCTCGAAAGCAAGCATGAGTACCCTACTAAAAAGATTTAATTTTTAACAAATGGAAAATAATAAATTAAATTGATAATTTTTTAAGCTTATTTCTAACAACCAAAAATAGTGGTTTATTTCCAACAAAAACATTACTAGTTTGGCAATAACATTAGAATACAATCCAATTTCATCCAAATCTCCAGTATATTCTGATCAGGAAGTGAGGGAAGAAAACAATTGTACATTCTTGTATACATATGATAACTTGCATAATGAAAAAACTTTAATCTGATTGGCCTTATGGGTTATGTAATGCAGGATATTAAATAAAGTTATTGTGAAAGCATTATACAAACAAGTGCCCATTGTACTTCAGCATGAAATATACATCCCCAGTTATTAAAAATAGTTTATGTAGAATCCGAGAGATAAAATAATGAAAGTTATATAGTTTAATATCTTTTTGACTGGCCACCATTTGTACTTATGGTCATCTTAAAAAAATATTAGATTAAAAATAACTATTTTTGTGAGGTCAACCTTTTTTAAGCCTAATGTATTATGTATATTGAAGTACATATTATACATCTTTCAATTTTGCACAATATTTATATGCACATATATTGAATATTTGTGCTTTAAGTGCAATTCTTACAACATATTTGATTGAAAATATTGTTGAAAAATGTAAATCCTTAGAACTTTGAATGAAACTTGGATGTAACAAAAGGAGATCCTGTGTGTATATTGTAATGTAAGAAAACTATAATCTATCTTCTTTGTGTAAAAATTATTTAATAGTTTCGTCAAGTTAATTTTAGTTTATTGTTTTAGGATGATTTAACTAATCACATCTTAAATCATGATAAAAAGAGAAAATCCCGAAGAGTAAGTATTTTCTATATTTTAAAACCAATTCTATATTTTTGAAAATATTATTTATTATTCATATATAATTACTATAATTTGTTTGTTTTTTATTCTGCTTTTGTACAAAAATTGAAAGCTGTTATTTTTTTTATTTGAAATAAAGTATTAAAATAAATAAAAGTAACATACAACCAAAAACACATGAGGTGATATCTTTAACTTTTTTTTGTGGTGTGTATTTTAAATTATGATGAACTGCAGTTCTTTATATTTTATAAATTACCATATTTTTCTATTAATATTCTTTTTGCTAATATTGGAATATTTTTAGTTCTTTAAAAGATTATACTTCTTGACAGTTATTATGGTATAAACTTTTTGATTTAATTTGTGGGTTTTTAAAGAAATGGTATATATTTAGAAATCATTTTGTTATTCTTTTATCAAATGGTATTGATTTCACATGATAAATAAACATGATTAACAGCATTTTTAAAAGTAGGTTAGCACTCATCTGTATGACTATTGCTGTAGCACATGCTTATGTGCAACAGCAATGCAAAGTAACTCGCTTCTTTGCATTGTGCTTTGCTCACTTCTTCTCTCAGCTGCTATCTTCCTCATTTTTTCAATTTTATTATATATTGTGTGCCAATATATTGGCCGAGCCGCAAATTTAACACCCCTGTTTTAAATTGAGAAAATTATCTGTCCTTGTTAAAATAAGGACAAACAGGGGGAGTTGCATGGTTTGATAGAGTAATTTCTTTGGAAGTGCAAACTGTGTTATGTGCTGAATATGTTTTAATTCTAGTTCTTAAAAAATTATGAGTGTCGTGTAATTCTACCATTGAAAAGAAAGAGGTGAATTAGTAGAATCTCATTGTAATACAGATGTGTTGTCAATGTGCTTAATTACCAATGACATAGCTCAAAAGAGTGAAAAGTATCAGTGTCATGAATATTCTAATAGTGGTAATGAGTTCCCTTCTGTTTTGCTAGTAGGTTAAAAAATCATTCTTGATAATGAGTTACGAGTTGAAATTTTTATGAGAAAACATTTTAGGCCACTGTTACTAACCTCAAAATATGTGCTTGTTACATCAATGCCGTCTTTTGCGAGATGCCATTCTCTTGATGAAATGCATGTTAATAATTAAATACTGATTTATATATTTATCTTATATAAATTAGCCTCAATTTATCAATAAACAGCTTAACCAGATACAAAAATACTGGTAATACTTACAGGACTTATGGGTCAAAAGTAGGTTTCTTTTGCTGTTCCTTTTTGTTACAGTGAGCACATATCTCTTTAAAGGAGTTTTTTTTTTTATATATGACACTTTTTTTGTGTATCCAACATATGCTTCTGCATAGCATATACATACAGCAGGCTTTCAGGTAAAGCTTTTCAATATAAGACTATTGTTCTTGGAATTTAAATGACTGCCTTTAGACATGGAATTGTTTGGTTATATTTGAAATAAATGAGTAATTTCTGTGGATTACCTTGTAATAGTGAATACAAAAAAGTTTTAGTGGTTAAATTTTGTTTGAATTCTTGCATTTATATAAAAACTTTTTTTATTCAAAGCTTTTTAAATTTTCATAAACAAAAAATCATAACTAATTAATGATAGCTTAAAACTGTATCATTATATAAATTTATATATAATGTAAATTTATATATTAATATATTAGATAAATACCATTAAATTATTATTACTTTTTAAAGTAATTCACAAGAAATATTAAAATTATGGTTTATAGTTAAATGATTAATCATTTATAATTACAATAAATCAGTAAAATTTAAATTTATTTAGAATTCAAACAAAAAAAATAGTTATTGAAATGAAATTGAATGAATATATCCTTTTGCTTTTCTAAATGTATGCTTTATTGAGTGCAAATTAAATTTTTTTGAAAAAACATAATAATTTTTTTCATTTTTGAAAGAATAAATTTTAATTATTATTATTTTTGTAAAAATTAATTTAGTCCTATTATTTTGCTTGTTCAAAAAGTTATTAATTAAAGGTGTTC
This sequence comes from Trichonephila clavata, assembly GCA_019973975.1. Taxonomy (NCBI): domain Eukaryota; kingdom Metazoa; phylum Arthropoda; class Arachnida; order Araneae; family Nephilidae; genus Trichonephila; species Trichonephila clavata. The sequence goes on along the minus strand of BMAO01005129.1, from coordinate 99,295 downwards.
TACTTTAGAAAACCAAACCAAAGAAACCAAAGCCAAGTTTTGCTGCAATATTAGCTGGATGCATTAAAAAAGAATCAAATCCCAAAGCATCCAAAACAGATATAGGACTCCTAGAGAAGTTGGATGTATCTACATGTTACAATGAGAACAGTGCTAGTGCCAAAGAATTAGATGATGTTCAAGCTATACCTAAACTTAACTCATCTAAATCCTACCAAATGTCTGACACTGAAGAACTTGTAGTATGTTCTGGTGATAGTGTAAATAAGTCATCCATTGAAATATTGTGTGGACAGAATTCTAGTGAGACTAGTCAGTCAGACTTTATTGAACCTGAAACAGAACAGAACTTACTTGAATCAAATCAATCTATTGGTGTAAAAGAATGTGATTCTGTGTGTTCAAATGAAAATTATGTAGATTCAGTACAATATGATGACAACAAACAATCACCAGAATTAAATATTTCTGGGTATACTAACATAGAAATTATAAGTGGGAAAAATTCATCTGAATATAAGATGATTTCTGTACCTATAGTTAATATTGTTGATGAAAAGTATTGGAAAGAAAATGTTTTGCTCATTGAAAAAGTATAGCTGTTATAATTGTGAAAATGCTACAGCTTGTAAATCAAAATATATATAATTAATCGAGAATTCTATATGTATTAAAACTAAAGACATTACAAAAATGTTTAAATTTAATACTTCCATAATGCTATTAAATAATGTTCCAAAGTCATATATATATAAGTCGATACCATTATATATTTTTATGTTTACTGAATTAAATTAAAATTATTTGTGCTCTTTTCTTTTAAAAAAATAAATAAAACAAATTCACATATTTTGAGTTAGAACTTGTGTGTATATATATTATATATAACTTGGACTTTGTGTAAGAGAAATAGTTCCTCTTTGTTCTCCAATACAATGACAACTAGAATTAAAATGTTAATTATAAATGCATTTCTTTTATAAAATATTTTGAAAATGAAATATTTTTCCTTACAGAATTGAATATTCTAAAAATAATTTTACATAATTATATAAGAAATTGAGATCATGCTTTATAATTCTACATTAAGTAAAAGTATTTTATTTGTGCTTGTGAATGTATCCTTTTTTTTTAACAAAATTGGATGTAAAAAATTTGATCTATATTCTTTTGTACAAAATTTTTTTGTCATTTCAATTCTAAATCTAACATATAATTCGTTTGGGTAAAAAATGTTGTATTACTGGTGTGCTCATATGAATAAAATTTTGTGCCATTGTTGCTATTTTAAACACATATAACATGGTGTAAGTAAATATTTATACTTTTTTCCCCTCATCACTCAGATCTTATTTCTTGTGCAAAATTTTTTACTTAACACACTTCTAATTTCCAAAATTAATTAAACTATAAGATTACTATGGTTTGGGGCAAGAAAACATTTTATCTGTTAAAAAAAAAAACTGCGATTGCATATAGTCAGCTCTAAATAGAGTATTCACACCGGCTGTGTCAAAGGTGTAATACAGGGGTGGCTGACAAACAGCACATATGCCACAGTGTGGCATAGCTGAGTTGTAACAGTAGCATGCAAAGGCTTTTTGAAAAGATAAGTCTTTCTACAGTTTTATTGAAATGTGGTAGTCTCAGTCAAAAAATACATCAAAATTTATTTTAAATACACTTAATTAAATTACACTGTAGAAAATACTCCCATCATTGTTGTGTGCACTGGCTTTCCAAAGAAAGTGTGCATGAGATTTTGGAATTTCAGGGAGTTTTTTTATAAAGAGAATTCCTGGAAGCAAACAATGAACTGCCTAGTGGGTGTTTACTACTCATGAATGAAGATTGGCTTTGGGATTTAACTTTCCTTACTGATATTATACAACATTTAAATTTTAGATTACAAAGAAAATGTTTAACTTTGCCACTCTAATTGATTATATATCTTTTGTGAACAAACTTATGCTTTTTTTTTTGTCTTGAGTTCAAAGAAAAAGGATTTCGCATTAACTTTCATATGCTGAATTTTTGACAAAAATACTGCACTAGAGGGAAATAATTACAAATCTATATATATAAAGGAGAAAAGCGACTGACTGACTAATCACGAAATCTCTGGAACTATTCAACCTACAGACTTGAAATTTGGTAGACATGTTCCTTTGATAGAGTAGACATCAGCTCAGAAAGGATTTTCCTAAATTCGAAACGCAAGGGGGGTTAAGGGCTTTAATAATAATTGTTTCCATGTTTAAACTACTTGATGTACAATCTTGAAATTGGGTAAGCGGATTCCTTTCAGAGAGTAGAGATCCGCTACAAAAGGAGTTTGCTGAAAATCGACCCCCAAGTGGCGTTGCAGGGGCTTAGGGAGCGTTATAGATAATTATTTCCATTTTTAAACTATTTGACGCACTGTCTTTAAATTTGATATATAGATTCCTTTCGTAGAATAATGATCAGTTACAAAATGGGTTTTGTGAAAACAGACTTCTAAGTGGCGTTGCGTAATAGATAAATATATCCGTTTTTAAACTACTTCACCTACCTGCTTGAAAATTGGTAGGTAAGTTTCTTTCCTGGAGTAAATATCCGCTACAAAATGGGTTTGGGGAAAATTGACCCCCAAGGGGTGTTGCGGGGGCGGGGGGTTTAAGGGGCGTTATAAATTCCTATTTTTTATTTATTAGACGTACAGTCTTGATACTTAGTAAACAGATTCCTCTCATAGGGTAGAGATACGCTAAAAATAGGTTTCGTGAAAATTGCCCCCAAGTGGCGTTGCAGGGGCTTGGGGGCGTTATAGATAATTATTTTCATTTTTAAACTATTTGACGCACTGTCTTTAAATTTGATAAATAGATTGCTTTCGTTGAATAATGATCAGTTATAAAACCTGTTTTGTGAAAACAGACTTCTAAGTGGAGTTGCGGGGGATTAAGGGGCGTAATAGATAAATATTTTCGTTTTTAAACTATTTGACCTACCTGCTTGAAAATTGGTAGGAATGTTTCTTTCATGGAGTAAATATCCGCTACAAAACGGGTTGGGAGAAAATTGACCCCCAAGGAATGTTGCGGGGGGTTAAGGGCAGATATAAATAATTATTTCTTTTTTTAAACTATTAGACTCACAGTCTTGAAATTTGGTTAGCAGATTCCTCTCATAGGATAGAAATACACTGCAAAATGTGTTTGTGAAAATCGACCCCTAGGTGGTGTTGCGGGGGTTCAAGGGGCGTTATTGATAATTTTTTTGCATTTTTAATTAATTGGACGCAAAGTCTTTAAATTTTGCTAAGCAGATTCCTTTCATAGAGTGCAATTCCCCTACAAAATGGGTTTTGTGAAAACAGACCCAGAAGTGGCGTTGCGGGGGCTCAAGTGGCGTTATAGACAATTATCCCCATTTTTAAACTGTTAGACGTACAGTCTTGAAATTTGATAAGCAGATTCCTTTCGTAAAGTAGAGAACCGCTACAAAATGGGTTTCGCGAATACCAACTACTAAGTTTAATTTCGGGAGATTAAGAGGCATAATCGATAAATATTTCCATTTTTAAACTACTTGATCATCCTGCTTGAAAATTGGTAGGCATGTTCCTTTCATGAAATAGAGTTCCTCTAACAAAGAGTAAAATGAAAATTGACCCCTAAAGATGTTTGCGAGGGGTCAAGAGGAGTTACAGAAAAAAATTCCTGTTTTTAATTGTTAGACCCATATACTTGAAATTTGTTAAGCATGTTTCTTTTGTTGAATAGGGATCCACTAAGAATAAATTTTAAGCAAATCAAGTTCTGGGGGGTTGCAGGGGGTTACTGGGACGTATTGACAAAAAAATTACTTTTTTCGAGCTACAAGGACTATAATAATGAAATTTGGTTTGTATTTTTCTTTTGTTGAATTGAAATCCGCTAAGAGCGGTAATTTTGGAAAACGGCTCTCAACGGGATTACGGGGATATTTATAGTAAAACTTTTGCTTTTTTCTGTTAGATTTAGACTAGAAATTTTGCTTGCATGTTCAATTTACGGAGTAGAGATCCACCGAAAATTGGTTTTGCGGGAATCCACTTGGTTTTTCAGTTACGAAAGAGCAAACATCATTCTATGCTTCAATTTTAGAGATTTTTAGAAAATACAAATTAGATGAGTTCTGCCCTTTTTTTTATCAACAGGTGACAGTTACAGGTATAAGTATATTTTTCAATTCAATCGAATTCTTAATGCTAGGACTTAGATATCAATAATTTATACATATATATAAGCAGTAAAAATTTATAAAACATCATGAAATACCCAGCGAAGCGGGCGGGTAACAGCTAGTATTTTAGATAAACCTCTCAAAATTATAATTGAACAAAAGCTGGTACATGTTAATAATATTCAGCACTTTTTCAAATAAAAGGTATCCAAAGTTTTAAAAAATTAGGTAGTACACATTTTGTGTACAACCATGCTTCAAGCAGCATGATACAACATATATACCACCAAAGACAGGAATTATCTACAGAAGTTAATAATGATCCAAGTTATGATAAATTTAAAATCTATTTTACAGGATTCGTTCAGTGCTAGATTTGATGTTTAAAAAAAATGCTTATCTTTTGATACATTCTTTTTCATAATTTCTCTGCTAGACGTTAATTGTTACCAATCTGAAATACAAATCGGAATTATTGACCTACAGCACTGAAAAGAAATGTTGTTGCTAAGGCCACTTGTCTGACGTAATCAGATCAAGGCCCACGAAATTCATCATGGCATTGGGCTATATTGTATGCCTGTCGTTAGCCGTAGCTTTGAGCACCATGCAGGTGACAGTACGATTTGGCTCGGTTCAACCCCAATTTTGAGGGAGAACACCCTGGGATTGGCCAGGCGCGTTTCCTACCTCTTCCCCTTCCACCAACCACACAAGAGGACTTGCGGCTCGTCGGCTATTTAGAGTACCCCATGCCGCGAAGGCACTATACATTTACAAACATCCATGTCTTCTCCGGGAGGCCCTACGGCACAGCAATCAGCGTCGCTAACCACTATACCGGATGGGCGACTTCTTAAAAGAAATATATATAAGGAACTCTTCATTTCAACTGCAAGAGATCCCAATTACATTGCTTTTTGGAAAATTGTATCAACAAGCAATTCGGCTGTAAGATATTGTTATAGGTTTGGATCAACATGTTTGTGGACAAATGTTTTTTTAAGAGTGCAATATATAAAATTAAACTCGTTTAAAATAAAATTGATACACACCTTAACAACCTAATTTTGTCCGCATCTTCATCTAATTCCAATATTGATGACTTGGTAAAAAAAAAAACTATAAATTCAAAAACCACAAATTAAGTACCGAATGTTTAATAATTATTTAGAATTAAATGCGTTTCAAGTCACTCATCTTTATTTTATAACTAACATGAGTGATTTGAACCTGTAAAATGTTTAGTAACAATTAAACCTAAGTTTGTATTTTTGTTTTTACTACATTTTTTTTTTAATTCTCTATATAGACTTGCATAAAAAAATGTGCTATTATAAGCCTAAAGTAAAAATTTACACCTTTCATATTTTGTTTGTTGAAGAGGCAAGCATAGTTTTTTTTTTATTAGATAGTGGCACTCTTCCAAAAATGGTTGGCCACCCCTGTGGTGTAAAATAATATTCTTAAAATATACACAAATATGGTACACTTGTAAAGAAAATCAATACTTTCCAATATGTTTTGAATAGATTGAGGTGGGATTTTCAACTGTACAGCCACCCTAATTAATTTCAGTAATGATTTTAAGTCATTTTGAAATAAAAAATGTGCCTCGCCAATTTTTTAGGCACTTTAGTTTTAAATTACTCTGGTACATTGAAATATTTCACTTTTATTCATGATTCTGTAAGTAATTGAACATTCCCACTCTTACAGGCATACAATAACAGAACCACTACTATGCTTGTTAGTGAGCAAATTCATTCCTTACTTTTTTGTCATGAATGCACAGCATATAGGTAGCAAAATGTAGGGTTGCTAATTTAAATTGGTATCCTGTGAAGTGAAATTTTGTGTTATCTATACATATAAATAAAATTGAAGTGTCTGTAATTTCAAATTAGCAGCTTTTTACTTAATGCACTAAAAGTATATACGGTACTCATAACAAAAAACCAATTTTTAAAATTTTTGTCTGTCTGTCTGTTCCGGCTAATATTGGAAACGGCTGGTGCGATTTTAAAAATTCTTTCACTAATGGAAAGCTACATTAACGGGGAGTAACATAGGCTATATTTTATTCCCGTATTCTTACGGGAACTATACGGGTGAACGTGAAACTGAATGCCAAGATGAGCTAATGAAGTCGTTGTTTTGGTTACTGGCGACCGATGCTCTTCATGAGACATAACAGTGTTACGCGCACATCATAATTCGCTGACACATGCCATAATTTTTTTTTATGATAGTTATCTCACTGTTCAGTTAAGTAGAGCATCGGCTGTTTCGGATGCACTTTTAAAAATAAGAAATCAAGGCTTCATAAGCAAAAAGCAATGCAAGAAACAAAAAATTTATAAGTTTTAATCCTTTCTCTTTTTTTTATTTACATTTTTAGTCACATTTAAACAATAGTTATTATTTGCTTAATATTTATATTGTAATCGAAGAATAATAATTTTCAAGGTATCTTTCATTTTTCTACCTCTTTGTTTTTCTTAATTCAAATTGTTCTTAATTGTGAGTTTTTTTCATTCGTTATATTTAAACTTTAACAGCTGAACTTCAAGTATAATAATTAGAAATCAATGTTAAACATTGTTAGGTTTTTATTCATGAAAATATTTCAGATTTTGATAAATTACTCTTAGGTTATTTTATTTAGTTAACTGCGTAGGTAGTTGTTTCTAAAATAATTCAAATTGTTCTTAATTGTGAGTTTTTTTAATTCGTTATATTTAAGCTGTTTTAAACTTTAACAGCTGAACTTTAAGTATAATAATTAGAAATCAATGTTAAACATTGTTAGGTTTTTATTCATGAAAATATTTCAGATTTTGATAAATTACTCTTAGGTTATTTTATTTAGTTAACTGCGTAGGTAGTTCTTTCTAAAATAATTCAAATTGTTCTTAATTTCTTAATTGTGAGTTTTTTTAATTCGTTATATTTAAGCTGTTTTAAACTTTAACAGCTGAACTTTAAGTATAATAATTAGAAATCGATGTTAAACATTGTTAGGTTTTTATTCATGAAAATATTTCAGAATTTGATAAAAAACATAGCATTTATGATGATGTTCACAATCTCAATATAAAAGAAGATTCGTGGTTGTGTGAAAGATCCATTTTAGCACCTATAAACGACCAGGTTACTGCGCTTAATCAGCGCATGTTAAATAAGCTTCCTGGTGAATCACAAACATACCTTTCCATCAATACAGTTTGCAATCCGGATGAAACGGTTAGTTATCCAACAGAATTTTTAAACAGTATAATTGTGCCTGGTCTACCTCCTCACAAGCTAGAACTTAAGATTGGCGTTCCCATCATACTACTCCGTAATTTAAACCCACCAAAACTTTGCAATGGTACTAGGTTGCGAGTAGTGTCATTGCAAAGAAACGTTATAGAAGGTCGTATAATATCCGGATGCGGAAAAGGTAACATAGTACTTATACCACGAATTCCCATAATACCATCGAATTTCCCGTTTGAATTCAAAAGACAATTCCCTGTAAGTGTCAGCTTTGCTGTGACAATTAACAAGTCACAAGGGCAAACGTTAAGCAAAGTTGACATAGATTTAACTAAGAGTTGCTTTTCACATGGCCAACTATACGTGGCAGGTTCACGTGCGGGGAATGCCACTGGCGTTTTTGTTTTAGCTCAAGAAAATCGTACACACCAAATATTGTATACTAGCTTTCATGGCCCGGCGTTGCACGGGCTTTTACCGAGGGTATAACTTATCCCCATGTTAATTTCCTTCTTTCTTTCTGATGCCTTCACTTTTATGTGGGTGTAACGCGTACGATGTGAGTGCCCGCCCCTTGAGTGCGTATCATGGCTTTCTCGTTTAACATTTTCCCTTCTCTTCACAAAATCAGCACATCCAATAATATTTTTCGAAATTACTTTGACTTCTTTGTTTCTTTCCTCTCCCCAGGCCCGGCGCTGCACGGGCTTTTACCGAGTGAATAACTTATATATATATAATCCCCAGGGGAATTTCCTTTTCCCCTCATGTCGATAGCACTTATGTGTGTGTATGCGCACGTTGTCAGTAATTTCTTTAACTATGTCATTAAAACTCCCTTTTTCGAAATTTGTTCTTGTGTTGGTGTGGTAATTAGGAGAGAAGGGTGAAAGCTCAGGTGTCGTCCTCGTCACTTGACCATAGTTGAAAATTCAATGTCCGTCGCCAAAAACCCTCGAGTAGGTGAACAGTGCGACTTTTAAAAATCACTCACTCACTTTTGAATTCTTTTGTTGCAATTTTTTAGCCCCCCGAAATGAAAACGTAGATTTCTTAAAAATAATTGTATGTTGAAAAAAGACAGAAAAGTTGAAATTTTTCAAATTACAAAATTTCACTATTACTTTAAATCTTGAAGAAAAATTCAGAGGATTTTTTGAAATGTTCGACACACGGGAAAAAAGTTTCATGCAATTATCTTTTTTCAATGAAGAAATTATTAAATGATTAATTTAAGTATTTTGAGTGTTTTATTATAATTCGTTCAAAAACTGAAACGTAACATTGACCTTCACTAATTCTACCGCGCATGCGCAAAAAACAAAAAATCTTCCCAGTGTTTTTTTAAACTTTTCATGATCGCAAAAACGGTACTTTACGAAAATCACAAAAAAAATTTTTAAATTCGTAATTTTTAAGCAATTTTTTCAATCTTCGTACAGAATACAGATGATATTTTTTTACACACGAAAAAAAAGTTTCGTGCGATAATTTTAATAAATAACGAAGTTATTCAACGTTGAGTAAAAATTTGGTCTAATATTTAAAAAATCGCAGAAAAAAAGTTTTGGTCATTTTATTTTTTAAATGAATGGATCGAAAAGAGAAAGGCTTGAAGTTACTTAGTGTAGAATATCGATTTAATAACACGAAAATAAATTCATACGCAACGATTTAGAAATAATGTTCATAAAAACTCATAAAACTATTCTGATGCTTGATTTAAAAAAAATCATTTATTTTATAATAGATAGTTTTTAGGAATCTAAAATAATAAAATAATTTTCAGGTTTTCATTAATCAATCAATCGTTACTTACAGTTAGCTTAAAAATGTCTCTCTAGAACGTATTTTTATCCTAAATAATAGGCGATATACTTTTTATTAACAAATAATTAATTGAATAATAAAATAATAGAAACATTCCTTTGATTTTAAAAAAATATATTAATTTAAATCCATTATCAATAAATACTAATAAAAAAAATTCTACAGATAATTCTTGAAACGTTTGGGTGTTTGATTAAACATATGTAAGTGTTAAAAATCCACTTTTGGGGGGAAACCTAGTTATATGCTAACATTCACTGAAAAAAACATTAAAAAAAAAAAAAAAGAATACTATTTAATAAAAACATTTTTTTTAATTTTATAGTTTTTCATTCCACTCTGTGTTAATTAAATTATTTAAACACGTATCTGCGAAAACAAGTATATTATAAAAAACTAACTTATTAATTATTTTCGAATAAAATTGCTCATTTAGCAATTAATTGTGACATACCATTTGCTTACATAATGGCAGCACTGAAAATGAAGTAAATTTCAGATCAGTGGGGATGCAGCAAGTGAATTCAATCATTGAAGAAGTTATTCAATGTGAAGTAAAAATTGAGACTACTTTTTAAAAATTCTTTTAAAAAAAAGTTTTGGGAATTTTATTTTTTAAATGAATGGATCTAAAAGAGAAAGGCTTGAAGTTAATTAGTGTAGAATATCGATTTAATAACACGAAAAGTAATGTGTGGCGACGCAATGTCCAGTAGGAGAAAAAATTTAAGACAAATATGAAAAGAGCGACCGGCGGGTTTCTGCGAGGCGTACACCCTCCTTCGCATTGACCACGCACGGCAGTGCTGCAGTTATAGTCTTGAGTGTAGCGGGAGCTCTAAGCACTCCGCCACAAGATCAGTTAACCAATGTTTGGCTAAATGTAAAATCGCGTATTTTAAAAATCATTACCTTCATTTTAAGGGCATAATTTTTACGTTAATGCTCTCAAACATCACCAACTATTTGCAAAAATAACGTACTTTGAAATAAAAAATGTACAAATTACTACTTTTTAATTTATTTCTCAGAAAAACATAAGTTTATGAAAATCACAATTTTTTTTTTTCAATCCGTAATTTTGAAGCAATTTTTTCAATCTTCGTATATGTTACGGATAATATTACTGTACACACGGAAAAAAGGTTTTGTGAGATTATCTTCATAAATGACGAAGTTATTCAATGTGAAGTAAAAATTAAGACTACTTTTTAAAAATTCTTTAAAAAAAAAGTTTTGGGAATTTTATTTTTCAAATGAATGGATCTAAAAGAGAAAGGCTTAAAGTTAATTAGTGTAGAATATCGATTTAATAACACGAAAAGTAATTCATACCCAACGATTTAGAAATAATTTTCATAAAAACGCATCAGTTTTAACACTATTTTAAAAAATTCGAAAAAAATAGAAAATATCGTTATTTTACAAAAAAAATTATACCGTGTCGTGGCGAAATAAATGATCTTTCCGATTCTGTAATTATTTTTTGTCTCATTTCGACACCAAAAATTAGATGACAATTTTAATATGGTGGAAAACGCAAGATTACCGCTCGGCCGAAACGGAAGGGAAGTTCAGCCAAGTAAACAACCGGCAGGAGTAAAACAATTAGGCGTTTTAAGGTTTTTAATTAATATCTTTTCAACTAATTACAATCTCGGAATATAAATGGGCAATACGGCTTCCCCGGAAAATTCCCGATCTTTTGGTACCTTCCGCGACTTTCTGCGTGGTGCTGTTCGTGAGAAGATAGACGCACATAGATACGTTTGTTTACCTTCGAATTTTAATATATAAGATAAAGAGATTTTTCAATAAATTTAATACTGTATATAGAGAGGATGTTCAATAAATTTATACGAAAAAAACCACACAAAAATTAACAAAAAACAAAGAAAATAAAACAATAAACACCAAAAAGCAGAAAGAACACAAAAATATAAAAACAAAACATTGATTCACAAAGTAAAAAAATGACATTAAACTCTCTCTATATATATAGCGTGTATGTATTTCTTAACGTGGAATACAGAATTATTAAGTTTTCGTAAGATCTGTGAATTGAACAAAACACTTTTTTTGTAAATTTCTACGTGAACGAAGTCGCGGGTAACAGCTAGTGTATATATATAGGACAATATACTATCCATTTCAGCAAATGGGACTAAAATGTACACATATGTTGAATTTTAGTATTTCATAATTAGGCTTCAACTAAAGACAACCCCTTCTTACAATTTGCTTTTGTTGCTGAATGTTATGCTATTTTAGAAATCTTGAGGCTTTTAAATATTTCTGCTAACATAATCCTTTCTTGTACTCTTCAAGTTATTTGCTTATAACTGCTATAGAAGTAAAAGAGGCTGCCCCCCCCCCTCCAACCTTTTGAATGGTGTTTCACTGGGTTATCAAACAGGTTTTTAGCTTTGTTTATTTGCAATTTTTTATATTTCAGAAAATCTTTTTGCCCACATTGAACTTTTCTCAAAAAGGCATTTGAAGGATGATTCCCCAAATTTCAACATTCATTTAAATTCTATAGAACTAATTTTTTTACTCCTGCAAATCAAGCACTGCATTCTTAAAGCTGAACTTATTAAACAAATCAGTCATAGTTAAACTGGAATCTTTCTTGAGTCATACTCAATTTTTCAACTGAAATCTGGAGCTCCCACAAATTTTAAGAATTAATCTTCATATTTGTTTTATGCTTTTCAAAGAGTGAGATATATTCAATTTTGAGAGCCAATGAACCTTTGATATATATTGAGTGTTTGAGATGTAAATACTGCTTACTTAAAAGTGAGATATGTTCTAGTAAGCAATTAAAAGGTTATTTCATTTTGAAGTAATCTGATGTAATTTTATATTGTTAAGAAACAAATTTAATGAAGATTTAAAAGTGACAAATTACCAGTTCAGATTCAGGCATGTAAAACATTTTAATTTGTAAGCGCAAAACTAAAGTTTATAAAAAATGAGATTTCGTGATCTGACTAACTTAACTGCAAAAGCACTCATTAAATACTTTACAGTAGCAGTAGTTGTATAATCAAACCTTGATGTTTTATATAACAATAGTAACATTTTTTTAAACTTTTCACGACACAATTCCCCCCCCCCTCCGCCATCAAAATCAATTTAAAAATGCTTTTTAAAATATGTAAATAAACTATTAAAATTTCTCATTGATTAAGCTAACTATTACTATTTAGTACAAATAAAATAACATTTCCCATTTTTAGAAGTAAATTCTCAATGATGTTTGTATTATAAACCTGTGATTGCATAATGGAGATCAGTTGTTGATAACCAATATGCATACAGGAGAGAGAGAATTCCATTTTACTTTAATTACAAGTATGCCAACCTCATTAACCCCCTCTCACCAAGAAAGATCATGTATTGCTACATTTGAATAATTATAAATTATACACATTAATTTTTGTTTAATAAGTCACTACAGCTAATATTCATTGTTTAAAAAAATTACTAGAATTTTGAATATATATTTTTAAAAATTTCAGATAATACATTTGTAAAATTACTTCACTACCCTCCCACTTTCACCAAATAATCTTTACACAAATTCATAATGTGTGTTTGCTTGTAATAGTACACTTTTTCATAAGTACTTAAGAGAGCTGGCATGGGTTACCTCCTTAATATGAAAAAATTTATCATGGAACTCATTCATTTTTTTGTAATAAATTATCTGCTGAAGTGCCTTTAAAGTTTCAAATGGTTTAATTTACTTAATTTCAATATTTAATTATGTGAAGTATTTTTTAATACCTGGTTGAAAAATATATACAACACTTAGTGTTTTGCACAGTTCATATATAATTCAAAATTCCATTTGAAATCAAAATGACAATTCTTGTAACAAACTTGACAGTGCCCTTACAAACTTTTAAATGCATCTTTGCAGTACACATATTTCTATGCCAATAGAATGAAATAGTGCCATAGATTATTACCTTGGTTCTCTTAATAAAAAAAAGACAATAGAACATTGATGACTCTCATAAAAAGTTTAACATCAATACTTCAGAAAATTTTTGGCATTTTAGAACTTTTTGAAATTTGGAATAGAAGGGGCAAAGAAAGTTACTGCACTTTTATGAACAACATTGCAAAAATTTTACTTTTATATTTGATATTTTATGGCTCTTCCCATGTTAAAATTACACCACATTAAGAAAACAAAAAATAATTGCATAACAATAATGAAAAAATTTAGACCTTATTTTTTTAAAATTTACTCTTAACATACTTTTGCAGTTACAAATTTCAAATAAAAATCTTCAAACCATTCGTTGAACTAATGTAGTAACATGAAATAAGAGTTCGTTAAATATATACATATGATAAAATGAAATTCCACAAGGAAAACAACTTCAAATGATAAATCCCAACATAAAAAGTGTTCCTATGATGAAAACTTGATGAATAATTTCTCTCATTAAATAAGATCAGCAACTGCAAAAAAAGAAAGGGCATTACAAGAACATAGCTTGAAAAATGTTATCTTATATGCTTTAACAAGAACATATATCTTATTCACTTTTAAAAAAACTTTAAAATGTTCATGTCACAAGAAAAAACACTATCAAAGTCAAAAATATCTAAAAATAAGTTAATTAGCCATGGATATCTTGACAATGGGAAGACTACTTTAATATATTTCAATTTGAGTTGAAATTTATTAATCCAAATTAAATGGGGTTATAGGTCTCATCTTGATTAAAAACTACTTAAATAAGTCAAGATACATAGCCAAATATTATAAATTACAAGAGAAAATTCAAATGAATACATCACCTACACGGATGGGCAACCCACAGTACATATGCCCAGTGTAGCATGATGGAGTTGTAGTAGTGGCATGTGGGGACTTACAAAAAATTTTTAAAGATAATAAATAACCCTTTTACACAATTTATTGAAGTGGGGTCATCTCAGACAAAAAACCTCAAAATTTGGATCAAAATATGTTTGTGAATAAACGGTTTTGCTAGGAATACAATATGAATATCACTCAAAATTAGATAATGTGCACCTATAATAACCTAATTTTGTTAGCATCTGTAAGAGCTAATCCTAATATAAATGACTTGGAAGAAAAAATAGAAACTCAAAAGCAACATTAAGCAAGTACTAAGCGTTTAATAATTATTTAGAATTAAATGATTTAAAAAGTTACTTTTTTTTAATACCTAACCTAATTAATTGAAATTGTAAGAAGTTAAGTAACAACAAAACTTAAGTTTGTACTTTCGTCTGATTTATTATATTATTTTTAAATTTTGATTTCAAAGACTTGCATTAAAAATTTGCTATATGCATTGTAATCGCATAAGCTTATAAGTAACATTTTTTCACTTTTCTCGCATTTGTTTGTAAGAAAAGTGGAAGTGGTGCGCATAATTATTTTTTTTATTAAACAGTGGCATTCTTCCCAAAAAGCTAACCCTGACCTACATATTAGATTGAAGGGGAGGGGACACTACTTTTAACATTAATCCTCTAATCCTGCATTTTATTTATATTAATTATTATTTTTTAAAAATGGCTGACCAGATTAAGTAATGGTTAGAAGTATTAAGGTAACTAAAATAAGATACAAAAGATAAAAATATTCTGTGCAAGTTATTTTAAACTTTATTTCAGATTGTTTTAACATTAGTTGAGTACAAAAGCAAAAGTTTACATATCAACTGAAAAATGCATAACTATTTATCATTTGACAGTAATAAAACACAATACACATTTCCCTTACCATTTCAAGAATAAATTGATTCTTAATTATATATATTCAATTAGTATCAATTTTAATAACTATTTCTTTTATTTTACACATCTTTGTAGAAAGTGAAATGAAATTTGTCTATATAGTAAAACAACAATTACAAATGCCAACCCTCCAAAAAAATTTAGTTAAAAAATTTAACAAATGATACTACATAAACTTAAAACTCCTTTAGTTATATGGAAAGGAGTTTAGTTTTAAGTTTTATGTTGGAAACTGTGTGCCAAGTTTTAATGAAATTATATTAAGATAGTCAATTATTCATTGAAATATATAAGCAAACCCAAATCACTTAAAATCAGCATTATACAATTAAATTTTCATTGGCATTTATTCATTTTTTTTATAGAAAAATTAGAATCTAGATCACTATAATCTTTTTTTCACAAAACAATTATCTTTGAAATGTTTTGATATCTCAATACAAACACAATAAAATTGATGATGATGCTCCCAGAAAGGCCAAGAAAATCCTTACAATGTATGCCCAATAAAAGAAAAAACATGATAGTTCTTGGAGAATTTATCATTCGATGTCATCTTTTAATTTTTAATACTGCTTAGGAACAGCTTTAAATGACCATTTTTACAATGATTGCATCAACAACCAGACCAATGGAGTATAACAAGGAATATCTTTCCTAGATGTATATAAAAAGTATATGACATGCAGTGTAAAGATGCATGCACTGTAAATTTGTTTCTCATTAAGTTAAGGGTTGAATTAATATTTGGTGATTAATACAAATTGTTTCCTTTAAAAGCAAGGACATGTGCACACCAACAAGATACATGAATGGTAATTTGAATGCATCAAAATGGTAACATCCAATGCATTTGGATAACCGGAAGGGTACAATTGATAGCTTTCAATTGTGATGCCTAAAGAGATGCAAGAATCACCATGATATACTTTCCAATAGAATAGGACATCACTTCAAAGTAAAGTTAGAGCTTTTTTTTCAGTTTATAATGAGTTAATTATGATTAATTTAACAAAATCTATCATCTATAAAATGTCACTTCATACATTTAAGTGATCCGATTTCACATCCCAACAGTTTTGTATATAAAAATATGTTTTAAAAGAAATTTTGGAAAAAAGTTACTATACATCTAATTAATCAAGAAAGCAATATTTAACAAAATTTATTTACTAAGTACCAAACACGTTATTAAATCATATATAATTAATAATATTAAATCATATAATCACAGAGAGAACATGGTAAAAAAAACCGAGAGAAATACACTTACCATTCATTGGCATTTCATCAATCTGTGTAGAGTAATATTGCTCAATATCTCTTAGAATCCTAATGTCATCATTTTTAACAAAGTTGATGGCTACACCTTTTCGACCAAATCTACCAGATCGACCAATCCTGTAATTACTACTTTTTTAGTCATTTCTACACAACAATTTTATTTCATTTACAAATTGACAATTTATGTTAACTGTAAAAAATTTAATTGGAAGGAATCAACTTGAAATTTAATTGCATCAAATTTAAAACTTACCTGTGAATGTACAATTCTCTGTTGTTGGGTAAATCATAATTAATGACCAAGGAAACCTGTTGTACATCAATACCTCTGGCCCATACATCAGTAGTAATGAGTACACGCCTATAATTAAAATTTTTAACTTTTAAACATTTCCAACAAGAAACTTAGAAATAAATTTAATATTTAGCTCCCATAAAAAAATCCATCAAATTAGAATTTTATTTTACTTCAATTTATAATCTTCCCTTCCAATTTTCCCTTTATTTTAACATGTAAAACAGAAGATGGGGGATTGAGAGTTCAATTTTTTTTAAATAAAACAAATTCTTACGTTTGTCCAGACCGGAACTCTTTCATGATAGCATCCCTTTCTTTCTGTGGCATATCACCATGCATAGAAGATACAGTGAAATTAGCTTCTCGCATTTTTTCAGTAAGCCAGTCAACCTAAAATGGACAACAGCCCCCATTTAACAAAATATACTTTTCCACACAAAAAAATGAAACATTAGTTTGTAGGAAAACACATCACAAAGTTAATAGTTTCAGCCAGGATATATATGTTATTTGTCGTATATAATTTAGAAAAATATAAAATCATAATTTATAGACTGCATTGAATTGAGTAAAAATTATGTTCCCCTAAAAAGATTACCACTTTGTAGCTGATTTTTGTTTTGGAGCACCTAGCCCGTCAAGGCTTTTATCTCCTGTCTTGAGGGTGATGGAACATGATTGCTTAAAACTTCCCATTTTAAAAATTTTAAGAAAGAAATGTAAAACAAGATATTCTATGCAACATTACCTTCATTCAATGTTAATATCTACATTAAGAAATTGTTTTCATTAACTGTTTATTTCACATATAGTGCAGCATTTTTTTTTATTTTCCTTCCTTCTCAATATAGCATATGTTGCACATTCCCTTTTTATGCTTAACAAAATTTGATTTTCACTTTCAAGAAAGGTGTACAATGATAGAAAACTTTAGAATTTAAATGTTCATAATAATTTTATGAATATAATTATTTTTCTTTAAAAAAGCATTTAAAATTTTATGTGTTATTTTGAAACAAATAAAAGATAGTCTTAAGATTCCCCCTTCCAATTTTAATTTCTAAAAAAGTCATGAAAATGTGAGATACTCAAGATACATACATTATTCATATTAAAGATTATTTTATATCACAAAGTATACAAGTTACTATTTATCAAAACCATGGACATTAACAACTATAGAATGCGTATTTGTATCATCTACTTAAAATATACAATCTGCTATTGGGAAAAGATTTTCTAAAATTCTATGAACCAGTGCAACAGTAACTGCAGAATATTTCATCATGCTTCAATTTTAGGTTTCATATTTTACGTAAACAAATTTTTTTGCTTTTGTTTTAAAAACAATCTATTTTCAAATAATTTCTCACAATTATATAATTTACATGACAAAAAATATTCAAACTTTGACAGAAGTTTATACATATAAATTTGAATGTGTCATTAAATGTGATTTTTTAAAAAACTTTGTAAGTAGAACGAAAATTTTCATGCCATAGGTCCTAGACTTCATGGATGCTTTCTTAATATATCAAATAATTCTTTTAGAAATTTTTTTTCACAACCTTAAACTAAGAAGTGGTAATTTTTTCAAATGACTTTATATCATAACAAAAATTCTAACAATTAAAATCATACATAACATTTAACTAAATCACTTAAATGGTTTTCATTGTTCAAGACTAAATAAAATTTCTTGCTAACCCATTTATGCCTAGAACTCCATTAATAGAGTGGTGATCAAATCTAGTTTTATCCTTTATATATCATACAAAAATGAATTTTCAACATTATTTTTAATAAAACAGGTTGAGAAATTAACTTTAGGTCCTTTAATCCTCGTTTCTTATTTTTTTTTCATGCATCCCTTCCAAAATATTTAACTATAGCATAAATGGGTTGATAAAAATACAAAAATTGTAACTGTGCATAATAAAAGATACAAACCTTCCTCTTTGTATTACAGAATATAACAGCTTGTGTTATAGTCAGTGTATCATACAAATCACACAAAGTGTCAAGTTTCCATTCTTCTCTTTCAACAGCCACGAAAAATTGTTTTATGCCTTCAAGTGTCAACTCATCACTGTAAAAATACAAAAATTGTTAAAAGAGTACATAAAATTATCACAGTACTTTTAGAAGTTATACAAATCAGCCTTTCAAATCAATTGAAAAAATATTAAAATTTTATAAACATACCGTTTGACTAAAATTCTGACTGGATCTGTCATAAATTTACTAGTCATTTCTAAAATTTCATGAGGAAGGGTAGCAGATATTAGAACAACTTGAGTGCAAGGTGGAAGATATCTATAGACATCATATATCTGATCTTTGAAGCCTAATCAAATAAAGCAAATACATAATATCAAACTTACTATTTTTCAGAACAAAAGCAACATAACATTCTTAAAAGACAGCATAGGAAAAGGTTAAGAAATACAGCTTTCTTAAATCTCAGCAGTTGAACTAGAATGGTTTTCAAATGTATTAAGATACTTTCTGAGATGAATTTTAACACCAGTTTAGGAAAATCGCAGAATATTAATGAACCTTTTAATAGATCTTGCAGCAAAACAGTATGTATAGTAATTAACACTATGAATATACTCTTTACATAATGATCTTTTAGGCTGTCTTTGTCAAATATACAAGAACCTGAATAAGATGCATTTGGTTTCTTGAACAACACTAAAAACAAACTTTCATTCACAGGCATCTAAAAAATAAATCTATATACCCTTATTTAACATTTCATCTGCTTCATCCAAAACAAGCATTTTGATAGAACGTGTTCTTAAATTTCTTCTTCTGATCATATCTGGAGATGAGAAAAAATTTCATTAATAAAAATTATAGATATTTCAAAATTTGTTTAATCAAAAGAACCAAGTAAATAAGTCCCAACATACCAAACACTCTTCCAGGAGTACCAGATACAATATGTTGTCCATAATCCAATTTACGGATATCTTCTCCCAAATTAGTTCCTCCAATGCAAGCATGACACTGAACACTCATGTAATCTCCAAGAGCCAATATAACCTAAAATTTAATTTTAAAAATTTTTAATTCCTTTAGAGAATTTAGTATTTTGGATGGTTACCAAAAATATAATTTTAATTTTACTATTGAAATTGTTCATAAGTTCAATATCATACTAAAACAAAATTGAACCACGAAACTCATTTCTTTTAATGTACAAAAATCATCCTTCATGAATCATTAAGTTTCAGAATGTTTCCAAACCTTATTTATACTAGCGATACATTAACAAAAAAAAGTATAATTAAAAAACACTTAACTGGGGGTAATTTTAAGAATTCTTATCAAATAAAAAATTTTTTCATACTTTCTGGATCTGAACAGCCAATTCTCTTGTTGGAGAGAGAATGAGAACCTGTGTTTCTCTGACTTCAGTATCTAATATTTGCAAAACGCCAATCGAGAAAGTAGCTGTTTTACCTGTTCCTGATTGTGCTCTGAAGAACAGAAAGTTAATAATTAATGAAAATAATAAATTTTACATCAAAAGCACTGTAGTTTGCAAAAATTAAAAAGTATTTAGTTTTAAAAAAGTAAGACTTACTGCGCAATTACATCTCGTCCTTTCATCACAGGTTTAATAGCTCTCTGCTGTATAGCAGACGGCTTTTCAAAACCTATAATATAAAAAAAAATTAAAGAAATTGTTGGGTCGACTTAATTTTTTTATAAAAGCTACATTATCATAATGAGTACAAGGTTCTTTAAAAGGAGACATGGCATCATACAAACATTTGGTATGTTTTTTAATGCATCATTCAGATGGAATTTGTTCATCCTTATAATTTTATCCTTTTCCTTATACTTACTTATTATCAATATCACAATTCCAATTATATTTCTTGCTTTTAAAAGTATCTTTCTTCCATCATTACATGGCAATTTTCTTTTGTTCAATTTATATTTTCATTCTTCACTTAATTTAATGCTTGGTTTATAATCATTACAGTTTTGAATAATTTTTAAAAAGGTTTTATTTTGATGCAGTTTTATTAATGATTAATATTAAAATAATTTTACACATTTTTGTCCTTTATGTAATAAATCTTTATAATACGTGCATAAGCCCGTTTTTGTAGTTTATTTTATTTTCATATTTTGTCTTATGTACAGGGAGAAATTCAGGTCTAACTGATCCATCTTCAACAAATGGAAATTAGGTCAGACTGATTTTTACTTGTTGAAGACGAAAGGGAAGAGAAATATCTCAACTCTATGTATGAGTAGAGAAATTCTTTAGAAACCCTGTTTTATTTTACGATGAGAAATTCACTAAGAAATTTGGCAACATTATAGAGAAATCTTTAAATCCAAAGATTATCATAGTTCCTTTTCAAACAAAGTTTGCAAATTATTAAGTTCTTCATGAGTTCTACCAAAGCCTAATGGCAACCCTACCTAGGCCAGATTTTTTAATAGTTTTTTGGACAATGGACATTTTACATCCAGCAGTCATCAAATGTTTTGTATGAAAGATTTTTTTAGTATGGCTGAAAATGAATTTTTCTTTTCTTTAATGAAAAAATATGTGGAAAGAATGCTTGTTTGAGAGAAAGAGATACATTGATTAATTCAATCTGATGCATTTTAGTTTCATTTTTCTATTTTATTTTGGAAGCAACATCTTTTCAGTTGTCTTCAAGAAACTATTTTGAGAACCATGCTTTCTTAAGAGGACAACAAATGGACTTTTTTCTTTTCAATGAGAATGAATGAGGTAAGAAGGAATTGATTAAAAGAGGTAAGAAAGAAATGACTGCTTCATGTACAAATGGAAAATTGATCGAAATTCGGTACAGATGTCTAAAATTCAAAAAGACTGCATTTGATTTGATGCTTCCAATGTTGTCCATTTTAGAAACCCTATTTTTGACATTTTTCATCTCTTGACACCATATTGGAATGTTTGTTAAGAGAGAAAGGGAGATGTGGCAATTCAATATGGACAATGCTTCTAAAGTACAATAGTGAGAAAAAACAACTGTTTTTTGTTTTCTTCATGAAGCCCTTTTGGAAAAAATTTTTCGTTTTAGAAGCTCCAAGAATGGATATTTTTTCTTTTGAATGAAAGAGGTAAGAAAGAAATTATTGCTTTATGTATGAGTGAAAGATTGAAAATATTTTGGTAAATGGATGTCCAAAATATTGAAAGAGATCATGCTTGTTTGAGAGAAATGGAGATTTCATCAGTCTGAAGCATGCATATCTGATGTTTTCTCCCTGTTGCGTTTTAGAAGCAACTTTTTTTTCTGTTTTCTTGTAGCCATGTTTTTTTCTCTCGTAAAAACGCAAATGGATTTTCTTCTGAATAAAAGAGGCAAGAAAGAAATGATTGTTTTTTGTATGAATGAAGGATTGATAGAATTTTGGTACGGATGTCCGAAATTTGGATTTGATTTGATGTTTACCATTTTGTTCATTTTAAAAACCATGTTTCTTCGATTGTTTTTTGTCTCTTGACGTAACTATGAAAACCATGTCCTCCCCTTTGTTTTTGTCTCTAATGCCATTTAGAAAAATGTGGCATTTTCCTTGGCGTCATTTGGCGAAAAACTTTTGTAGCCAAATACACCAGGGATTTCACCTAGAATCACCTAATAATGATATTACCTTTTTTCAAAATTAATTTCTTATTGATTTGACATGCATTAAATGGATTCATTCTGCATATAGTTGATATGAAATTCATAGACCGAAATATTACTCAAACATAAATCAAAACAATAAAGAAATGCAAACTTAAAAACATCTGCTGAACTTAAAAACCCACTTTTTCATCTAGGGATAAAAAGATGACATTTGTTCAGAAAATTATTATAAAATAGAAATAAGTTCGCAAAAATACTTGTCGAAGAAATAGAATTCTAAAGAGAGGTAAAAACAATACGAATAGCTGTCGAATATGCTTTAAAAATTTTGATGATTTAATAACGCGTCTTGACTATTAGAGCTATTTTTGTAATGCAATTATTCGATAGAAAAATTAAAGCACAGCTTAATTCAAGTTAAAAGTCAAAAACAACTTTGTAAAAATAATATTTCTGCAATGTCCCTTAAAAATCATATACCGGTGACTTGAAAGTAAACATGTGTACTTATGACATTAAGAAATATTTATAGTAAAGAAAACATCTAATAGTACCAGCATTTCAAAATCAAAAGCAAGTTTCTTAAAAAAAAAATCATTAATAAAAATTATTTTTATGCACACAGCTTGATATCTTGAATAAGTAAAAGTAAGAAGCACTTACCATAAGCATATATTCCTCTTAAGAGATCTTCCCTCAGGCCTAATGCATCAAAGGTAGGAATAATTTCAACATCTTCACTTGTATCAAATTCAACATTAGATAAATCTGCTTCTACAACGCGTCGTACACGAGATGCCATTGTTATACTTCAGGATTCTTGAAATAAATGGCAAAGAAAGAAACATGAGAAGAACTTCTTAAGCCTAGCGATAGACACCACTTTGAACTCAAAACTGCTCTTCTTTATGAAGAAATCTAAAAACGAAACATTTATTTTGGCAACAGCAACTGCCTGTTACTTTCTTATGACGTCATATTGATTAAGCTTAATCTTTTAACCAAAAATTTAAGAGCATAAATTATTTTCCTTTTCATTGTACTAAATCCTCTATCAAACTTAAGGTACTTTCTACATTTGGTTTTAATTCAATTAAATAAAACAAAATTTTGGTCAGTCATCAAGATATTGGGCTTGGTCAATATTGGGCCCAAGGTTTTACACATTTCTAGACCAATACTTTACCGCAAAAATTAAATAAGAAATTTATCTTCAGAAGAAACTTAACTAATCTAAGTTTCTGACTAGCCAATCCTGTGAATAAGTGATGAACAAAGATAATGTAGAAGGGAAAGTACCAATAGGACTTTCTCTTAATAGTTGAAGACACCCAGTGATTATCAGGAGAAAAAAATTTTTTCCACAATTGAATGTTACTCATTCATCAAAGCAATTTTGGTTTATTTGGAAAAGTTTTAAGCTTCTTAAAGCAAAAAGTCTCTGAATACTATGAATTTACCATTTAGAGAGAAAAAATTGAGATTGATTAATTGTTTATTAAGGTTGCAGTCCGAAGCACCACGAGAATTAAGGGGAACTTCCAAATATACTGAAACGTAATTACACTTTAGTCAGGAGCGTAGCTACCACCGTATCAATGATACGTGACCCCTAAGTTACAGGGGCCCCTACATATGCAACTACAATCCCACTAACAGGGTCCACATACATAAAAAAGGTCCCTAGAGAAATTTTGATACAGGGCCCACTCAGAACTAGCTACGCCAATGACTTTAGCACAAAGATATCACGTTATTTAGATGTAAAACTTTTGCTGAGAACGTTAAATTACTCACATAAATCCACCATAAAATGCAGAAATGTCATAAATAGTCTAGAAAATTTTAAAATTACTTCCAGAATTTTCTGACGCCATGTTTGGCAAGCTTTAACATTATAACTGCATATGGCACCCCATGTATGCATTGTACGTGCAAAGTTGTAAAACATAGCTTAAGAAGAAAATTACAGCATAAAACGCTTAAATACGCATTAATAATACTTTAATTTTTTTTAAAAAAAGAATATTTTTCTACATGAATGATGACTTTAATCACTTCAGAAACATTAATACTGCTTTTCCATAAAAAAAATGGGGGTATCGCAAATAAAAAGAATTAAAGTAACCCTAGATTACGTCATTGCATGCGTATACATCCTCCCCGTTACTTCAAAAATTATGTTTATTGTTATAAAAATAGTTTAATTAAATTTTTTTTTATATTTTAATAAAAATTATTTTGAATATAAAAGTGATTTCCAGAATAAAAAAGTTTTTTCTTGATTTCTTATAATATAAGGCTCTTCATAGAATTTCAATAAAAAAAAATAATGGCGTAAAATGGACTTATACACTTAATTATATTATATAAATTTTAGTAACACCATACAAAATATTTTATTTAATATTATTATCTGAACTTCACAATAAGAAAATTTAATTTTTTTAGAGACAGAGCTAATGATTATTTTTTCCCCATTGTTTTTCTAATTTATTCATAAAATTCTTTTTGAATAGTAATATACCTGAAACCTTATGTAGTGTCTGGCTACTGTTGGCGGGAGATTATGGAATGTTGGCGCTATTTAGCGCGTCTTAGGCGGTGTGTTACTGTTTTTTAGGGAGAAGGGGATTGATTCTCGAAGGTGACGGTCGAGGAAGAGAGAGTCCCTCGTTTTTAGGAGCGTGGTGGATTGCGCTTGTGTTTTTGAACTTGTTTCATCTGCTCTTGCACAAGCCATCTTCCTTTCTCCAATCTCATCTCTTCTTCCACAAAGCTATTTTTTTGTTCATTTTCCTCTCTTCTTGGGCTTTACGTCTTTCTTCCACTGCTTTGGCATCTTCCTGAGCCTTGAGTCTAGCTTCCTCCTCAGTTCTCCACCTTGCTTCCAATATTTAAGCTTCTTTCTCCGCTTTAAGTCTGGCCTCCTCCTCAGCTATGTGCCTTGCTTCCGTCTAGCCTCCTTCCCTTTATGCATTGCTTCTCTTATTCTGGCTTTTTTCTGCTTTGGATCTTGCTGCTTCTATTTTCGCTAATTCCAATTCCTGTTTTCACTCCAAGCGGCGCTCTTCTTCTTTCCTTCTACACTCCTCTTTATACTCTTCTTCTTTCTTTCTATCCTCTTCTTTTTCCATTCTGTCCTCTATCGTAGTTGCTAAGACATCTCTAACGAATTCTTCACCTTCTAAGTACGCCTTACTTAGCATTAACTTCTGTTTCAACTCCATAATTCCAAGATTACCGTCAACGGTTTCTCCCATTTCCACTAAAACCGTTACTAAATCTTCTTTTGTGGCGTTTTCAAACATTTTTTTCTCTTCTCTGGTAGAACGAAAGTAGAGTGTGTTGTAATGTCTTTATTACTTTCTTTTTACTTTATGACACAACGCGTCGTGTCAACAGAACAGGATTCTATCTTTCCCAATACAGCAAAACACAAGCGCAATCCATCGAGCTCCTAAAAACAAGGGACTCTCTCTTCCCCGACTGTCACCTTGGAGGGTCAATCACCTTCTCCCTAAAAAAACAGTAACACACTGCCTTAGACGCGCTATATAGCGCCAACATTCCATAACCTCCCGCCAACAGTAGCCAGACACTTCACCTTATATGAAAAAGTTTTTTGTACCCTTTCAATTAAAATTTTGTTTGTCGCGCTGCACCCATTATAAATCTACTTAATACCTTTACAGAAGCATAATTCTGTATTTATATCTAAATTATTCAGAGTAAATTTTTTTTTTACGAAATTGATAATTTTATCTATATTATATAATATTTTTATTCTTACATGCTCGAAAACTTATAGATTATATATATAGCTGTAACAATATTACAGACATCAAAACCAAAGATCATGAAATGAAAATACGTATGAGGGAAATTATGTCAATTATAATTTAATTAATATTATGTTCGGTTCCATTTGGATTAGAGCTGCTGGATTTGCATTAGAACACTGCAGAAATTTCTCATAAAGTAATAATTTTCTTGATTTTTTTATTTCAATGATCGTGATGTTCTTTAATTATGCTATGTTGTAATTGATTAGTTTCAGTACAATAAGCAGAAGGGGAAGGCTTACCAGACACAAAAGTGGTTCTAACAACAAGTAACAGTCCTCAATTCTCTATGTTCATAGAAAATGTAGCATCCGTCTTTATCATTCAATTTTATATCTCTTTATTTTAGAGTGTAATATATACGTCTAACTCACAATACGTCTAATTGTTATTTTTTAAAGTGGTCTCTTAGTGCTTATTTTTAATGATTTATAGAAATAACTAGCTGAAAACTTCTTAAAATATAATCTTTTCTTTTGATCTTTTTTTGAGTTCCTTCATGAAGAGGAAATTCTTACTTTTTAAAAAAAATGTCATTCCTCTTAATTTCAAATTTATCACTTTTTTAAAATGTTGTGCTTTGTTCTAATTTTATCCCATTTCTTATGTATTCTGACAGCAGTCAAAAAAGAAGAAATTGGCCCCACAGAATACATTCTATTTAGGTGACATAAGCCATTGAGGCAGACAAATAAAATAGCATACGATGTTTTCGCATATAACACAAATGACCTACTTTCGGACCCGGCTAGAGGTATGGGAAGAAATGAAGGGCGACTCGCAAGAAGAATTTTTAACTATTTATTCAGCACACTAATTATCAACAGACATAATTCAAGTAATCAAATAGGATGAGATGTTCCAATAAAGAGCAGAGGGAATTTAACTACGAGAGGAGCGAATTCTGTGGTGTGAGAAGACTTCTATTAAATTGATCCTCCTTTTATGGATCAATCCACTACTCCAATATTTGATTTACAATTTAGCTATGGTGGTCAATCGTAACTTAAATATCTTCAACTACTTAATGCCCGAAACGCACTATCAATATTTACAAATACCTGATTGGTAGATATCTTTCCTTATCGTCAGCTTCTCAATATTTCAATCTCCAGGCAACTCCGTCTATTCGTCTATTCTTCTCTAACTAACCCACTAGCTAGAAAACCTATACTATATATAACTGACCTAATCTGCATATCACGGTTTCTTCTTCCAAAAGGATTGGTTGTGAATGATAGCCCAAAGATTTCCCAAGAGGATCAGTGGAAGGACGCGTATAGATCCGTCACACGCATACTATTTCCTTCACATTAGGAGGGGGTGGGATGTCAAGAGTTAGCGGCTATAGTATCGTTTTTACGAACCTGTCCTTCGTACAAGTGAGGAAGTGACGGGTTCTAAACTTTTCAGAATGGCGACCCCATTTTTAGTACAAATTTTTTGTGCGTGCCATAAGCACTGCGGCAAGTTTACACACGCTTAGGTACTTCTATGTATATTTTATTTATAATATATTATTATTTTGAGTTCACTTCTGAAATCATCATCTTTTATTAATAACGTATATGTAAGATTTAAGAATCAATGGTAAGGATGTTCTCGTTTATTTTAATTATGTTATTATCTAATGGACTAATTGTCGACATCACCGGACGTGCGAAGTACTTCCTCAACATTCTTTAGATTTGATTGATACCCCTATAAGAATCTAAATAGACAATTAAATTATTCATTGGTTTTCTCCAATAAGAATCTGAAGAAACAATTTGTATAATTATTGCTATTATTAATGGCGAACAAGTTGTTTTATGCAAAAAGATACATCAAAGACCTTAAAATTTTTAGTGACCCCAACTGCAAGTCACGCGACCCTTGTTTTAAAAAACACGGGTGCAAATGATGCAAAGAAACCGGTGCCTTCCAGCTTATCCAAAGGTTTCTTTTACCTGTGAGAAAAATTATTTTTATGGGAGCAAAGCAATTTTATTTATTTATTTATCGTCATCCCAAATAATCAACTTCCGTCACTTCATATTTTTTTTATTCTAATCATTTGAATTGATTTATATAAAAATTACGTTGTTAATTAAATATCACTTTCAATTGCACAATTATTAATAACATAAAAGTACAGCTTTCAAAAAGGGCTGAGTGAGTGAATATTAATGTCGCACTTTTTGTTAATCGAGGACTTTTGGTGACCGACCTTGTACTTTATGAATCATGGTCAAGTGACGAGGACGACACCTGAGCTAGCGAACCCCCCCCCACTAACTTCCACAACACACCAACTGAAAGACGTTTGAGCCTCGACATATTCAATTGGCTTTGGCCCTCTCTGCACGGTAAGTCTTCAGCGGTTCTTGGCTCGAACTCTAATAAAGCTGAAATCTTTTTACTGCAAATTACTGTTATGTACATCAGTATGTAGTTACATTAAATCAAGTCATTAATATACTTTTAGTGAATATATATATATACACACACTACATTATTTTATTTTAAAGGCTTATTTTAAAAATGAAAGCTTAAAAGTAATTAATTTAAATCATTTTTCTTTTTAGACAGATCATTATTCATAAAAAGATAATTAGATATTTTACAAAAATTTTAAACAGTTTTATCACATTACAGTTAACTGCAACTGCAATAACAATAGTATCACATGTATAAAAAAATATTCAAGGTGGAAATTTTTTAAAAGAAAAAAGTGCAGATAAAATAAATGTAACAAAACGGATTATTTCGTCATTCCTTTGTACGCCTAGATTCGGGTAGCGGGTTCGAGACAAGAATTTCTTTTTTTACATTTTCACTTCTGAGCTATGGTCCAAATTTCAAGTCTCTAACTCAACGGCAAGTTATAGTTTAAAGTCAATTACAAAATTCCCCTCGGACAGACATACAAGAAAGTGAGTTAATAGAAACATGATACCCTGGGGACATAATACCCCTCTTTGACTCCAGAGCCACGAAATTGTTTTCGTAGGTGTAACTCGATCCGAGCTATCGACAGGCGGTCTTTGTTCGTGTAAGTTCTGGAGTTACTGGCCCCCTGTCGAAATCGGGGCCCACCTCTTCGGAGGCCCGGGTTCGAGACTAGAACTTCATTTTCCACATTTTCATGCATTGTCTTCCACTTCTGAGCTATGGTTCAAGTTTTAAGTCTCTAGCTCATCGGGAAGTTAATTTAAAATCAATTACAAAATTCCACCCGGACAGACAAGAAAGCGAGTTAATAAAAACATGGTAAAATGAAGAAGGTAGAAACAAATTGTACTTAAATTTGAATTTCTGAATTGCCTCATAAGAATAATCATCAAGAACATAATAAGTTTCGATGCGAGTCTTTAAAAAGAAAACGTCATTTTTCAATGAAAATGGTCATTAGAGCACTTTTTCATAAATTATTATAATCTTTTTTTAACCACAATCCATTTCTTATTTTGGCCGGCTGGATGGCGTGGATGATTTGTCGCTCGAGCAACACGCTAAAAGTCTAGCGTCCAGTGGTTCGACTATGGATATTGCATGACCTACCCCGGGGTCAGTGGATAGAGAACAGATTCGAATGACCTGTCCAGGGATCAATTGCCTGAAATTTGATACTTTCCTGATCCCCAGTGGTTCAGCGTTACTGATTTCCGGATCTACATGAAGCCGTTTTCTGCTCAATTTCCGGAACGTCGCTACTTTTCTGAGCCCGAGTGGCTCAGACCCCTGAGTACCCGCATCCGAAGGACCTGCCCCGGATTTTCCTACTGGAGCTCCCGACCGACCCAACGCCGAGAACCATGGTTGATGACATGGACACGAACGAGGAACCTTCGACCAAAGACCTGAGCCAGACTGAGATCTGCAACAAGCATCGTGATTTGGAAGGGAGCCTCGTCGAAGCATCTTTCCATATAAAGTGCATCACAGACACCTTTGCCTACGAGAACACATTTTCCAGAGACGAAGAAATCATCCAAAAATTCCGGAAGGACTTTGCGGACATTAATGAACTGATGGAGCACCAAGGGGAGGGGGAGTTAGCTTCGTTCTATCCTTGCCTTAACCCCGATTGCCACGCGTTTAATAGAATACCAGACATAACCCAGCCATGCGTTGGAACGATCACATTCAACCAGATTCAAGGCACTAATTAAAAAAAACCCAACGAATAAGACACCTACTAAGGACCTTCTAAATTATAACCCTGCCCAAAATAAAAGCAAAAAGCAAACTGATGAGGGTGGTTTCACCACCCCAAGTACCACTAAAAAACTGAAAATAACGGACCACCCCAACGTCAGGACAGACCCCCCAATTGAGCTGAAAAATAAATATGACGCCCTCGCTACTAGCGACGCCGAACCCCCGACACTCGTCCAACAACCGACACCGCGTACAAAAATCCCACGATAATGCTTAAATATGAAACTACATATACCACCCTAGTAGCCGACCTATTAAGAAAATACCCAGATTTAGCGTTTAAACTAGCCGGTGAATTCTTAAAAATTTTCACCACAAGCCCTAACAACTACCGAGCTATAACAAATTATCTGACCGAAAAAGGTCAACAATATTACGACTCCCCCCCTAGCCTCCCGCCCCAGGAAAATTATAATAAAAGGTCTTCCGATATCTTTTTATATCGAAGACATCAAAAAAGATTTGACAGATCAAGGCTTCGCTGTCGAAAAGGTAGCCCAACGGACAAAGAGACTAAAACCAAATATAAACTCCCAATTTTTATGGTGGAACTAACAAATAAACCGGATTCCCCCGATATTTTCAAATTTAAGACCTGCTGCCACCTAATTGTTAAGACAGACACATTTAACAGACGACCGAGGGTTACACAATGTTACAACTGTAACTTGTTTAACCACTCGTCCAGGTACTGCCATATGCGTGCTAGAGGCCTGATATGCGGGCAGCAGCACAGAACCAAGGATTGCAGCATAACGGAAAAAATGGAAAACCCAACCTGCATTAATTGCAAAGAAGTAGGCCAATTGGCCAGTTCGTATAATTGCCCCAAATTCCCCCTAATCACAAAGAAAACAGGCGACCCAATTCAGAACAGAATTCAAAATCAAAATAATGTTATCACCCAAGCCAATAACGTCATCGCAAAGGATCTTTCCTACGTCGATGCCCTTAAAGGTACCAATTCAAAACTAAAATCAAATACTTCAAAGCCCGATATCGAGACAGCAACTCCAGCCCAAAGTCAAGATACCCCCTCCCTATTGTTAATGATAACAATAACTCGAATGAAAAGCCCTTCGGCGTAATGGACGCCGTGTTCGAAATCAAGAAGCTCTTTGCTGACTATCCATTTCTTTTAGAATTGGGGAAGCAGCTAAGAGCGGCCAAGGGAAAAGACAGGATAGATGTTTTCTATCGGCATGTCATCGATAACTATGAGTAGTTGGTTTACCCATTTAATTTACCAACTGCTAAATATTTCATACCAATTTCCCAGCAAAACCCTCCCAACCTTTCATCACGCCCCCGAGCCTACTCGAACTCCCAGTGGGAGTCGAGTTTCTCGGCCAATAGGAAATTCCGCTTTCCTATCCTTGGAAGTCCTTTTATTTCCTCACTTTTTTCCGCCATATTTCAGCCTTCACGACACTTCAGCTACTCCCCGAAAACTCGGGCCCGATTTGTCAGACGATGTACTCGCAATGATCCCAGTCGAAAGTCCGGCTAGCCGGTACTTTCGTCCCACGATAATGCACTTTTTAATTTATTTTCCTCATGGCAATCTTGTATTTTTAACTACATTATAACAAAAAAGGGCAAACTATAGAACGAATGCTAAGATAGAAGTTTAAGATCTCAACTAGAGATCAGGCACCCTAATAAATTGTGAACACCTCGCTGGCTTTCTGCACCAAGGCATCGACAGCGGCCATGTAGTATGATAAAAACAAAGATATTGATTCTGAATCTCGCATCTTTTAATATACATTCCTGCATTTTTTTCCGCAAAAACATTTAATATTTCATTTAAAAGTAAAACCTAGTATCTTCAGCATTTTTGTAAATATTGAACAGAAATTCTTGTAATTAGGTTACAGCGACATTACAAGAATTCTACAGCAGAGCGTTTAAAGCTATACAGCGCTTTTAATATATAAAGAAATTATTGTAAATCTTGTACATACACAAACATTAATTAAATAGATCTTCTTGGAAATAAATGATAGCTCTACTTGAAATAGTATGAAATATCTATTCAATTAATATTATTATCAAAAGAACGTACTGTTGCCAAAAAATAGGAATAAAGTATCCATTAAGAAAGTGTTAATCGAAACTGTGTTTATAAATTAGGATTGATTTTTTAAGAGAATTTTCAGCCTAAAGAGCAATTTATTCACAAATCTCTATATATGAAAATGAATGTTTATAAAAAATCGCTTTTCTCCAACACCGTTCAACGGACCAGTATGAAAATTGGCATGTATACCTATGTATTTTTTAGTGGAAAAGGGTTTTGTGCTATCCTGTTTGTTGCAGCTCCTCACCAAGTAGCGCTACAGTAAACCAACTTCTGCACCGTTCAATCAATTGCTAAGTTTCCAACATGGTGGCCAAAAAATTTGTAACAATGTGCTACTTTTGTTGAGAATATATTATCTTAGGAAGGTATTTCAAAAATCAACCCACAAGAGAGTACGGGGCGTTATAAATTTTTAAAAAATTCCTTCTTATCAACTATCTATTAGACCTTCAGACTTAAAGTTTAACAAATATGATTTTTTTGTTCAGCTGAGATATGCAAAAGCTTTTTTTGTTTAATTTGCAATTCACGTAAAATTAACTCATTAAAAACTTCTTTATCCTTCAATCTGTACTGTTTAATTTTTCAATTCAATCATGCGAAAAATTGGTATATACCAGCTAGTCTATAATAATTAAGCAAATAAGATAGAAATTTTTACAATAAAGCTAACAATGTGTCGTTAAAAAGTGAAAAATAACCCAAAGCTCCGACGTGCATTAAACTTAACTCTACTTTCGATTGAAATATACTCAACATTCGTTTATCGAAGCAATTAATCGAGTAAGAAAAAAATAATTAAAAAATTAGAGAGAGTTTAATCTAATATATAATTCTATTGAATCGCCCCAAAAGTATAAAAACAAAATAATTTTTTATCACAACACCTAAAAAATGCAGTTCCCTTTTAATGTATCCGACTGCTTGAGTGACAACTTAAAAAAAAAAATGGAGACAAGGGGATTTTTTTGTGGTTTTTAGATTTGCTTCGTCCTTTTAAAAAAAATGCTAAAATTAAGAAGATAAAAAGAAATTATTTACTAAAATGTGGGGAAAAATGGGTAAACATTTACAAAAAATTACATAAACGGGGCCCGTTTTTTACAAAAAATTTATGATCAAATTTTCAATTTTAATCTGTTTTAGGATAAGAGATATTTTAATTTTTACAAAAACTAGAGCACTTTATCTTGGTTACTATATGAAATTGCTTAAGATAACAGTGCTTATATTCATATAAGGGGCTGTAAATTTTGTAATAAAACAGTGATTGATAAATCTGAAGGTTAAAACACTTCTACTATTACACAGAATATACACAAAAAATTTAGTTAATTGTTTTTAAAACTTTTTGAGGAATCGCTGTCCCCGTTTGAGCATTTAAAGAAAAACACACATTACATTTCAAGTAAAACGCGTTTTAAAGTACGACATTTTGCTTAAGGCATCTGCTTTTACTAAAACACTTGCAGTTTTTGTTCTAGTGAACGAAAAATAATAAACTAGGTTTTTTTCATAAAGCTAATAAGATGGTCTATGAAACAAAGTCATAAAAATTGTCAATTTTTGACAAAATTCACAATTTTAGGGTAGTCTTAATATCTGTTTAAAAATGCCTTCGTTGTGAAATTCGATCCATGTTCCTACTATCCTACGTGCAGATTACATTCACGGAATTTATTTCAAAATTATGCATGCTTATAGAATGTCTCCATTTTTGTTTATTATATTTCCGCAGCAAAACATTTGCATTGCAGGATTTTGGTTCATTCCTAAAGCATTTGTTTATTTCCTCTTACCGTCGGCGTTCAAGCTTTTGGTGAGAAAAGGACAAGCTACTTTAATAGGTTTTTCCTAGACCCCGGCAATGAGTGATGCTTTATTTTACAAGTATTACACAATCGTTTTCATTAGAATTGAATATTTAACATTTATAATAAGTCACATTTAAACAGAAGATGTTTTTTTATATGTAAAGTAGGGTATTCAACCAGTGAACCATTTAAATTTGACGCAATTTCAAACAAATCTATACAAATAAATAAAATTGAAGCGTGTGTTTGTAATTTCAAATTAGCAGCTTTTTACTTAATGCACTAAAAATATATACGGTACTCATAAAAAAAACCAATTTTTAAAATTTTTGTCTGTCTGTCTGTCTGTCTGTCTGTTTGTTCCGGCTAATCTCGGAAACGGCTGGTGCGATTTTAAAAATTCTTTCACTAATGGAAAGCTACATTAACGGGGAGTAACATAGGCTATATTTTATTCCCGTATTCTTACGGGAACGGAAACTATACGGGTGAACGTGAAACTGAATACCAAGATGAACGCCAAATTGAACGCCAAGCTGAGCTAATGAAGTCGTTGTTTTGGTTACTGGCGACCGATGCTCTTCATGAGACATATCAGTGTTACGCGCATATCATAATTCGCTGACACGTGCCATAATTTTTTTTTATGATAGTTATCTCACTGTTCAGTTAAGTAGAGCATCGGCTGTTTCGGATGCACTTTTAAAAATAAGAAATCAAGGCTTCATAAGCAAAAAGCAATGCAAGAAACAAAAAATTGATAAGTTTTAATATTTTCTCTTTTTTTTATTTACATTTTTAGTCACATTTAAACAATAGTTATTATTTGCTTAATATTTATATTGTAATCGAAGAATAATAATTTTCAAGGTATCTTTCATTTTTCTACCTCTCTGTTTTTCTTAATTCAAATTGTTCTTAATTTCTTAATTGTGAGTTTTTTTCATTCGTTATATTTAAGCTGTTTTAAACTTTAACAGCTGAACTTTAAGTATAATAATTAGAAATCGATGTTAAACATTGTTAGGTTTTTATTCATGAAAATATTTCAGATTTTGATAAAAAACATAGCATTTATGATGATGTTCACAATCTCAATATAAAAGAAGATTCGTGGTTGTGTGAAAGATCCATTTTAGCACCTATAAACGACCAGGTTACTGTGCTTAATCAGCGCATGTTAAATAAGCTTCCTGGTGAATCACAAACATACCTTTCCATCAATACAGTTTGCAATCCGGATGAAACGGTTAGTTATCCAACAGAATTTTTAAACAGTATAATTGTGCCTGGTCTACCTCCTCACAAGCTAGAACTTAAGATTGGCGTTCCCATCATACTACTCCGTAATTTAAACCCACCAAAACTTTGCAATGGTACTAGGTTGCGAGTAGTGTCATTGCAAAGAAACGTTATAGAAGGTCGTATAATATCCGGATGCGGAAAAGGTAACCATAGTACTTATACCACGAATTCCCATAATACCATCGAATTTCCCGTTTGAATTCAAAAGACTACAATTCCCTGTAAGTGTCAGCTTTGCTATGACAATTAACAAGTCACAAGGGCAAACGTTAAGCAAAGTTGACATAGATTTAACTAAGAGTTGCTTTTCACATGGCCAACTATACGTGGCATGTTCACGTGCGAGGAATGCCACTGGCGTTTTTGTTTTAGCTCAAGAAAATCGTACACCAAATTTTGTATATAAAGAGATTTTTCAATAAATTTAATACTGTATATAGAGAGGATGTTCAATAAATTTATACGAAAAAAACCACACAAAAATTAACAAAAAACAAAGAAAATAAAAAAAAAATAAAACAAACACCAAAAAGAAGAAAAACACAAAAATATAAAAACAAAACATTGATCCACAAAGTAAAAAAATTACATTAAACTCTCTCTCTCTCTATATATATATATAGCGTGTATGTATTTCTTAATGTGGAATACAGAATTATTAAGCTTTCGTAAGATCTGTGAATTGAACAAAACACTTTTTTGTAAATTTCTACGTGAACGAAGTCGCGGGTAACAGCTAGTAAATAAATAAAATTGTCTTACCTGCTTTTTGTCTTTATAAACGCCCTTTTTTCTGTTGGTGTTTAAAACATTTCGCTGATGTGTTTAATATCCATTTGAGGTAAAATTTTATTAAAATTTAACTGTATTTTGAATCATTTTAAATATTAAAATAAAATTGGCAGTTATAGAGACTGCCGATAGAAGTGAAAACTTAGAACTTTTAGTATTAAAATTTGAAGTTTCATAATGTTTGAATTAAAATTATCAACATCAATCTGGTTTTCCATCTATTGACACTCCGAGCAACAACTAAATGCATTTTTTATGGTTTTTTATTATTCAAATATATTACGGACTGTGCAAGATCATGACAAAATATAAATACAATTCAACAGAAATAACAATTAATATACAATCATATTATTTATGGATAGTATTTGTATTTACTTAAATTTCAATGTACTTGATTTTTAACATTATTTTAATTGTTTGCATCATTTTCATTATTAACTTCAACAATTCTTAGACTTTTTGTACTTTCAATTATTTCATTTTGTTCTACAAAAGATACAATAGGCTTATGGTAACTAAAGTAAGAAAGGAAAACGTTTGATCCAAATTTATCTTAAGTATCGCGTAAAAACCGCATCGATCGTCATTTTATATTTTGTAGAACTGAGTTTCCGATCATTGGGCATATTTAAATTAAATGTTCAATTTAGAAACTCAATTAGTGGTAGATTTTTATCATCTGCAAAGTTAATATTGAAGTCTCCCCTTAAAAACATCGGAATATTATCATATATTTTTCGCCAAATCTTTTTTCGAGTATTTCAGAACCTTCTTTTGTATAAATCATCAAATTTTCGAATAAAAATTGTTGTATCTGCCTCATAGATTTTCCAGGCGAAATATAAACGGCAACCATTAATATGTATTGCCCATTCTCGGAATCACAACGAGCAATGCACAGTATATATACATTGAACTTTTCACTAAATCCATTGAATTTCACTTTTCGATATACACAGCACTATACGTCAGCTGTATAGCTACAGATATACTGCTATAAGCATGTCGGTGACGCGAACACACAAGATTTCTCCCATCCAAAAAATGTCTAAAAATGTCTAAAGCACACTGCGCATGCGCCAGCCAGAGCATGTCGGTGACGCGAACCCATAAGATTTTCCCCTACCAAAAAGTGCCTAACGCCGCTAAAGACGTTTCAATTCAAAAATCTGACTATGCATAAAGTCTCAGAAATTTTCAGAAAACTAGGTGGACTTTTATCTTTATTAGGTTTAAAAAGTATTTTAATTCAACTTCCATTTAACTTTTTTGAAACCGATATATATATATATATATATATACAAATCTTTGAATACCATCGCTTTCCTTAGAATCAATTGTATCTTATAATACATATCTCTCCCCCCTTTTTTTAGTAAAATTTCCTGATTACAATATTTTTTTCACAGATGTTTTTCCTGCGGATCACTGTGAATTTATTGATGTAGTCCGTGGATCATAGTAAATTTATTAATTTGACCCTCGAGTGTCAAAAAGAAGACCCTTAATGTAAAACATACAAACTACATGTAAGCTGATTTGGCCAAATCGTTTTATGGTAGGGAATTGAAAGTAAGAAATAGCCCTCAAATAAAAAGACACGAGACGTAGAGATGAGAGACAAAGCGATTTAACTTCATCTTTAAATTTTGTAGAGGGGTACAGTGTGCCACTGAGAATTGGTCAGTGTGCCAGGTGTGGCACGCTCATATTTATTTATGTGTTTTAAGGATTAATGTATTTATTTAAGTACCAAATATCACAGTTTTATTATTTTTCAGATGACATGGAAATCAGGGGTATATTTTACTAATTAAAAGAGATGAATGACTTTAAGGATACAGATTTCTTATAATTGAAAATTATAAATTTTAAAAATGATTCATCCTCTACCCCACACCTTAATATATATATATATATATATATATATATATGCAAAAGATACGCACGCTTCGAACGGTTTATGATGTGTTGAGTTCCTTTGGGATAAAAATCACTGGAATAAAATAAAAAATAAAAATAAAATCTCTTCACATATGATTGAGAGCAACAAATAATCCTCCACCTTTTAAGAAATAAACACACACTTCTCAAAAGCGAAGAAGAAAGGGGGGAGGGGGAAAAGCATGTGATAATAATAATTAAAAGGAAAAGGAGAAAATAGATATGTAGGGGGAGAGAGACACGTAACTATACTTTTCTGTTAGTGTACATTTTAAATACCAAATGCCTTTTAATCACAGATGGGTGACATAAATATTTCTGACCAGCTGCGGAAGGAGAGAAATGTTCCCACGACTTGCATACAAAAGAGACTCGAAAAACGTTCGTGATTTACTTCATTTTGAAACTCCAGCTTTGCTATGAAGACTCTGTGTGTTCTCGCCTTGGTCCTCTGCTGCGTTAGCCTCGCGGTAAGTAGTGCTTCAGTATGGGGCCTCTCTTTATGTTGCCAAAGAAACAGTCCGTTCACGACAAACTATAAAAAGCTTTTAGGTAAGACTAGCTTTTACCCGCGGCTCCACTCGCGTTGATGTTTTTAAATAACTGTCAAAGTCGTAATCATTATCATTAAAAAGTAAGTAATATAATATGGTAATTTTTTTTTATTGCTTGACTGGAACCAATAAAATTTAAAAATTCTAAAATTGAGCTTAGTTTAAAAAAACTGAAAATCTAATTTATTATAATAATTAACAACAAAAATTAAATAACTTAAGCTATTAATATTTTTAAAAATCGAAAGTATCTACGTTTAATATATAATTTCTCTTTAAAAGAGCTCAAAACAGAACTGTGTACCATATTATATGTCCTTCCGTCAGTTGCAAATATGTGAAGATTTGAGCATTGGACACACCGATCAGGCAACATATAGTTGGCCATGGGAAAAACATTGCTTTTCCAAATGCACCCCTGCTACCTGAAATGTTAGCTTTGTTAATAGCAACATTAAAACTGGGGATATTGAAATCGTTTGAGTTGAAACGGTAGGTCAGTGGAGATACTTGGAATTCGAGGTATGATAACACTATCCCTTTTCATGACATATGTTAAAATATTGGCACCAAGTATATTCTGCACCAGTTTTGTGATCCTAAGCCTCGTTCCTTTACATAGTCGAGGAGCATCGAGATTTTGCATAACTGGTACATTTAGTTTTAATTGAAGTTTATGTGAGGGTACACCCGAAAATTCAAGTGAATTTAAGAACTCCGTGGGATATGAAGTACTTTGTTCTTTATCCATGATTGCATTCATTGATAAGTATTTCTTCATGTCCCCCCTCCCCCGCACGTCGTTTAAATTTTCAATGTTGATTTTATGGACAATGTCATTGTTAGGCACCAATATTGATCTTGCGCGCAACCACTGATCCCAATATAAATTTTGCTGCAACCCCGGGTAAATTTGAGCAATAAGATTTACATCATTTTCTTCTACATTGCAAAATTCTTTGGAAGTAAAACATAACCTCCAGCATTTGCGTCCAAACATCCATAACCGATATTCAATTGCGTCTCTGCATAATGTACCAAATCTACGTCATTATGAAGATACACTATCATATTCGTTTTCAGGCTTAATTTTTCAAATTTTGCCCATAAGCTTGATGATTTAATAGAGACTGATTTCATCTGCGACAGGATTACAGGGGGAGTTTTTGAAAATTCACCAGCCAATATATAATAAAGTACCATTCCTCCTATAATATCTGTACTATCTCGTAAATCCAGAAGAGTCCGATTTAACGCTTCTATAGCTTTCTTGTGAGACACCGTAATTTCATCCCACACTAAAAGCTTGCATTGTGGAAGCATCCTGCCTTGAGAGCTATTTTTTTTTTTACTGAAATTTCAGATGAGTGAATCTACAAATGCAAGATTAAGTGATAATTTTAAAACGGAATGTGCAGTACGACCGTTGGTCAGTAAAATCGCGGCTGTACCAGAAGAAGCCATAGCAACTGCTATCTTCTGGGTTTTTCTGATGGTCATTAATAATAAGTTTAGCAAAAACGTTTTTCCTGTTCCTCCAGGGGCTTCGAGAAAAAAAAGAGTGCACCACTGCCAGATTCTATTTTGCGTAACACTTGTTGGAAAACGTGACCTTGTTCTGGAGTTAATTAAGAGATAAATTCTGTTACTTGATGTTGCAATACTATAAAATCGTAGTTTAATTCTCAAGCAATCTCATTATCGAAGCCATTTCCGTCAACACGTCTAGGAATAATCATTAATCATTTCAAAATCATGTAGCTTCTTCCCAACCATTTTGAAAACATTTATTGCGTTTCGCGTTGTAGATGTGTTGATTGAAAGGCATATTTGCTTGTATTTGCTGCAAAATATCTTCCGCCATGTAGTCTTAGTACTTTTTCCAAAAGGTTTGAGGATTAGAAAGACCGGAGATGAAATAAGTATTGCGTAAAGCTCCCTAATTTTATTCGGCGAGTGACATTGTATGGCTTCCTCCATAGTAATATCTAGTATATCTTCAAAGTAATACTTCCACGTAAAATATCTAAGTTCAGTATAAGTGAAAAATTTGTGCAAAATATGAATATTGTATAATTAGATTTAAAAAAAAATCAAAGTGATAAACATTCGAAAAATCAAAACTTTTTATAAAACTGTCAATTACCATAAAATTTTCAATATCACGCGCGCAATTCGCTAAAACTATTTCTTTTCCCTCTTTAAAATGTGGTAGAAAATTTGCATTAAAATATCTGGGATTGTCGGAATAGAGAACTTCTTAGCCAACTTGGCGATATTTCTCAAATTTTGAGTTTGACATTTAACAAACGTAACGTAATAAACGTTATACGTTTAATAAAAAACCATTTAAAAAATTGCTTTTTGTAAAGATGCTAAATTACACTGTGTTTCAATTCACTGTGTTATAAATGTGAAAAATTTCTATTATTAAAATTTCCATTATTAACCAAATGCATTATTTTGCGCCAATTGGGTGGGGAGTAAGCAAAGTCCCACGGTTTTACCCGCATAGTTTCCGTTCCCGTAGGAAAATGGAGATAAAATGTACCTTATGTTACTCGCTGATAATGTAGCTTTCCATTAGTGAAAGAATTTTAAAAATCGCACCAGCCGTTTCCGAGATTAGCCGGAACAAACAGACAGATAGACAAAAATTTTAAAAATTGATTTTTTGATATAAGTACCGTAAATACCTTTAAATGCATTTAGTAACAAACTGCTAATTTGAAATTACAAACAGACACTTCAATTTTATTTATTTATATAGATTTGGATTATAATAACTATTGTTTAAATGTGACTAAAAATGTAAATAAAAAAAAAGAAAGGATTAAAACTAACCGTAAAACTTATCAATTTTTTGTTTCTTGCATTGCTTTTTGCTTATGAAGCCTTGATTTATTATTTTTAAAAGTGCATCCGAAACAGCCGATGCTCTACTTAACTGAACAGTGAGATAACTATCATAAAAAAAAATTATGGCACGTGTCAGCGAATTATGATATGCGCGTAACACTGATATGTCTCATGAAGAGCATCGGTCGCCAGTAACCAAAACAACGACTTCATTAGCTCAGCTTGGCGTTCATCTTGGCATTCAGTTTCACGTTCACCCGTATAGTTTCCGTTCCCGTAAGAATACGGGAATAAAATATAGCCTGTGTTACTCCTCGTTAATGTAGCTTTCCATTAGTGAAAGAATTTTAAAAATCGCACCAGCCGTTTCCGAGATTAGCCGGAACAAACAGATAGACAGACAAAAAATTTAAAAATTGATTTTTTGATATAAGTACCGTAAATACCTTTAAATGCATTTAGTAACAAACTGCTAATTTGAAATTACAGACAAACACTTCATTTTTATTTATTTATATAGATTGCGTTTATTAGGTGATCAGTTGTGCAAAATTCGTTACTTTGTCTGCAAGTCCTGGCGCATTTTTCTTCTTATTATTAATTAAAAATTCTAATCGAATATTCACAATAATTAAAACTAATTGTTGTTTTTTTGAAATATATGTGCCTATAAGGCAATTCAATTACGCAATTTTATTTATCTTGGCAATTGATTTTCCCCCCATTTGTGTTAAACGAGAACACGTTGATGAATATAATCGGAGAAATAAATAGATTTCTTCTAAAGCCTTTATTCCTTAAGAAAATCACACACACACACAATTTGGTACAATAACAACAAGCAAAGAACTAATATTGCTAGGTGCCGTCAAATAGCAGAAAAGAACATTCACACAGTGTCTATAAGTCAAGAATATTATTAAGGATTCTTTTTTTTTTATGTAAATGTGTGTGTTTGTGTGTGTGTAAGGATGATTAAATTAAATCTTAACCTAAATTTTATTTCTTTGTTTTCCTAATTTACATATTCGCATATTAAGTTCAATAGTTAATGTTTTCTAAGCAAAGATAACTTAACTTTAAAATTCCAATCTTATTTTATTTCCTTTTATAGTCATAGCCCAAACTTTCTCTCACTGGTTACCCTATTCAAAACCAAAACTAAATTAACAATAATTAAAATAACTATACACAACGCAAAAGCAAATCAAATACTTTCGGCATCAATTTGCTCATCTGAGAGGTCCTAGGTTGTCAGCTCTTTGATGTGATTATAAACGAATAAAAACATAATAGCTGAAAATTCCCCATGTTCCAATTGAAACGTCACACACACACACACACACACACACACACAAAGGAAAACAGAAATATTTTAAGGCGAGATTATAATGGATTTACTGCTATATTATCCATTTTATTGGTCACATTTGTTAAATTTCTAGAAAACTAAGTTATAAAATCATTTTTTATTTCTTTTTATCTGTTATTAATTATTAATAAGTACAATTTAAGATATTTAAAACTGAGACATATGTTGTATAAATAAAATACAGTATTTGTATATTTATTTTATCTCAACAGCAACAAAAATTCCTGTGCATAGTATTTTTATACAATGAGGAATTACGTTCATATTTGTTGCAAATACTACGAATTCATGAGAATTTCAGATTTTTAAAAAAAATATAATACTTTTATAACAATTGTGAAAACTAAAATAAACACAATTTGTATTTTATATTGGAAAACGACCAAAAATAATGTTTATTTTTTATTGTTTCCATTTTTTAATGTAAATCAATATTTTTTTTCTTTCATCAGTTATTTATCATACTTGTGTGAAGAATTTTCAACCATCTTTTCACTGTAATTGACTCTTTTAAATGTACTTTGAAACAACCCCCAACTTGATGACTTTCTTCTAAGATTTTTAAAATTCTCTATTTTATAAGCTCTATAGTTAATACCTTCACTGATAAAATGCATCCGTGTGTGACGTCATTAAATAATATTCACATCCTAATGAATATAATTTTATTTCAACACCTCATGAAACTCACTTCAGAGAATATAAATCGACCTGTTCGTGTATTCTTTATACAAGTTGCAAATGTGAAAGAAAAAAAAATCTACTATGAAACACATACAATTTTTTTCTGATATAAATGATTTTTGACCTTAAAACTGCACGCTCATTTAATCAGTTACCTTATTTTCAAGATTCATGCCCTCTAGGGAAGTATCCTTTAAAAAAAACCATGTTTAACTGTGTTTTTCAAGTAAAGTGTTAAATTTTGTAGGTGTTATGCATTTGACTGAATTAATCGATAATGTTTATAGATGTGGTATAGCATACATGCTTAAGGTTCTCTTAGCCTGATGTAATGAAATGAAATCTAAATTCAGAAATTTTTCCAAACGAACAAAGAATACAATAACAACAATTATAATAATGTTGATTTTTGAATTTCTTTGTTGTTGCAGCTGTTGTTAATGTGAGGAACCCACATTCCCTTAAACTGCTTACATTTCCTCTGATACGTAAGTGTCGATGAAAGATTGGATGATCAAGTCTTAGTTTG
Source organism: Trichonephila clavata (assembly GCA_019973975.1). Classification (NCBI taxonomy): domain Eukaryota; kingdom Metazoa; phylum Arthropoda; class Arachnida; order Araneae; family Nephilidae; genus Trichonephila; species Trichonephila clavata. Next base: position 54,988 of record BMAO01005129.1, on the reverse strand, counting down.
TCTGTTAGCAGTTACTATGATATTTTGTTTCACCATGTTTTGCAGAATATCAGCTGTTTTTCAGAAGGAGGCTCATTTTCTAAGCTGTAGCTCAATGACAATAAACGGCATTGCCATTTCACCTATTTCCCATTGTGCTGTTCCTTTTACTAAATTTATACGGCAAACTACAATTAATAAGCTATAGCTATGAAAAATAGCAGCTAAAAATCAAACCACGCTCTTCAAAAGCTGCCCTAAGACTAAAAAAAATATATATGAGTGTAAAAAAAAATTTTTAAGCCTCATTTTTATAAGTTGTCTTATTTTTGTTTTCATACTTTATTGAGAAAATTGAATAAAATTTGGAACCCACTTCTACGGCAGAGAACTTAGCATTAACAAAATCACGAGACCATTCCATAAAAAAAGAATTGTTAATGAGCGCAATATGTCTACTGATTTAAAAACAGACAAGCCACTTGAATAATGCAATTGTGGCCAGATTAATTTGTTTCTTTAAAATGTAATGTTTTTTTGTAAAAATAACTGAATTTAACTAATGAACTGTTATTTTAATTTCAATTTATCTCTCCATAAACTTTGGCGCACAAATTCTTCAAAATCTTAGCTAATTTATTCGTCAATGGGTAAAAAAAGAACCAGTTTATGCTTTATTACTGATAGGATGATCCAGTGGCGCAACGTACACCCTCATAATTCCCGCATCGGTTGGGGGGGGGGCAAGATTCTAGGGGGCCTAAAGCCAGACTGAAGCCAAGTACGTATTTAACCAATTCATAAAATATTAAAGGCAAAACCTGAGTTTGCAGGAGGACCCTAATATTCTCTGTTACGCTACTGGGATGATCTAATATACTAATACTATAGACATAGTATACTTTATTATACAATATTCTTCAGCTGGAGTTAATCTTTTTTCTCCCGCGTAAAGTGTGCTCCATATTTTGTCTGATTTATCTGAATTCCGAATAAGTATTTGACTTTAACTGTTAAAGGGAAAAGAGAAGCATTTTTGAAATATTTCAAAATCTTAAGAAAGCAATATGCTAACTAATAAGCATATTGAAGCAACGGTGAACTGATTTTAACACGGAAATCGGGGAACTTTTTTTTTCCTGTCAAGGATGCGTTTCTAGCATGTTTTTGCTCCTTGACATCAGACGAAAAAAACCCTAATGTTTACATAAAATGTAAACTTGCGTTCGAAAAAGAATAGAAAAAAGCGAAGAACAATGTCAGAAAGCATCTTCCCTTGAATACTAGAATGAATGAAAATGTAAAATATATGCTCAGGGTCTTTCAACAAAAAGCCCCATATCACTCTTGAATGGGGCGATTGATTTATTAATGTCATATTTGAAGCTGCATGAGGGCTATTGACAACGAACGTGGTAATTTTGAATCTTCATGAAAGGAAGAGGACGACATTTGAGTAGGCACTCCACGCTCCAAACTCCACATCATACCAGCGTAAGGATTTTGATTATCGACAGATTTAAGGTGCCTCAGCTTCATTCAACGTGATTTTCAAAGGCATTGTGATTCGACTGAAACAAGTGTTGCTGATTATTTAAATACTGTGAGGTTATTTTGTGCTAGACTGCGTTCAAATATTTAGCGAGCAATAAATACTAGTCTCTACCACTCACCAATGTATTGTCCCCTCTTCATGACAAATTTATACTTTCGGATAATTTTCCTTTAGTGATTTAAAATTAAATTTTAAAGTTAGAATTTACCTTTTAAAGTCGACGTTGTCGAACAGTGAAAGATAAACTAAAAGTGTATTAATTAAGGTATACGATTAGTCTAAAATTGTGAATTTTGCCAAAAATTGACAAATTTTTTCATGGTTTTATTTTATAGACAATCTTATTTGCTTTATAAAAATACCAAATTTATTATTTTCCGTTCACTAGAACAAAAACTAAAAGGGTTTTAGTAAAAGCAGATGCCACTACTTTAAGCAAGATGTCATACTTAAAAACGCGTTTTACTCGAAATGTGTTTGTTTTTTTAACACTCAAAGGGGCCAGCGATTGCTAAAAAAGTTTTGAAAATAACAAGCTCAAATATTTTGTGTATGCCCTGTATAATAGTAAAAGTGTTTTAACCTTCAGATGTATCAATAATTGTTTTATAATAAAATTTACAGTCTCTTATGTTAATATAATTACTGTTTTTTTTAAGCAATTTCATATAATAACGAAGATAAAGTGCTCTAGCTTTTGTAAAAATTAAAATATCTCTTATCCTAAAGTTCATTTCAAAAATGAATAATATAGCAATACATCAGAATTGAAAAATTGAAAAGTTGTTCATAAATTTTTGGTACAAAAAGGGCCCCGTTTGTGTTATTTTTTTGTAAATTTTTACCCATTTTAATAATAATAATTTATTTTTCTCTTCTTAATTTTAGCATATTTTTCTTAAAATGTACTAAACAAATCTAGAAACCACAAAAAAATCCCCATATCTCTATTTTTTTTAAAAAAATTGTCGCATAGTCGGATACCTTAAAACGTTTAATATTACAAGAAATACTCAGTGAAGAAGTTGAAAGGCGCTGGAAATAAGCTTATTGAACAAGGAAAAATGTTTCAAGTAGGACAGAAGCCTTAAGGGGAAAAAACGTTATGCATAATTTATATTTGTGTTTTACATAAGTTATAAGTTGACTACTACACTAGAAAAGCTCTGTCTCTGCGCGTGTAACGCTGTATTTCGACTTTTCTACCCCCATCACATTTTCGATTAAAACAATAATAATAATTGGTAGGTTGTCTCTGTTAGGCTCTGTTAAGCGCACTTTAAAAAATTCATCTTTTACAATAGAATCAGATAAGTAAAAACTACTTTAATAATTTGGGTTAGTTTTGTAACTGCCCATTATTTCAGAAAGCTTTTCTCTACCTTTGATGAAATGAACTAGTTTATCGAGAAGAGACAGATCGAGGCATCTCATCTTAATCGATCTATTCCTTGTAATACTCACGGCTCGTACTTTGTAGATCTTTTAAAGGGTCATTCTATGCTTTTGAAATCGATTCTCACGGCCATCTTGTTGTTATTCCCAGGTTGCTGAGGTAAATCGCTGTGAGAAGAACGAAGATTGCGACGAAGGAGAGTGCTGCGTTCGAATGTCCAAGTTCCTACCCGCCAAATGCAGGAAATTACAAAAAGAATGTAAGCATGAAATATATTTTGATTTTCTCAATTTATTTAAACCGGAATATGTTTATAATGTGTTATGAAACTAAATGAAAATCTTGGATTTGCAGTTTTATCGCCTGGTAATTTGCCATGCGAATGAAAATTTCATGTGCAAAATCACGTAGAAAAATAATATGTGCAAAATCATCATCAATATTCTATCAATGATACATTTCGATTGGCTTAAGTATGGCTGCGATTGCGTCGAATGTCATGATCGCCCCGAAATCGCATGAAAAAATCACCAAAAAAAAACCGGCTCCAGCACCATGAATTCTATCTAGAAGGGAGCCATCAATAAAAACATGTAACCATTCAGTTTTTGAAAATGGATTACAAATAGTTTCCAAAGCTATAGCTTTTAGTTGTTAGGGAGACATTTCTCTCTTAAATACCGTTTTATTAAGTTCATATAAAGAAACATTATTTTCATAAGCGAATTTGATGTCGTTTGAAGAAATTAACTAATAATAAAATTTTCCTTTCTTGATTTGTATCTTATTTTACTTTTCAGTTCATTTGTGTTTCCCCAACGAAGAAAGCCATTTAGGAGACGGATTTTACCATTACATGTGTCCCTGTGCAGAAGGATTGAAATGTGAAGCAAAGGAGCAGAAAGAAGGAGTAAGTGAAAATAATAATAAACATTATATCTCCTTATAACGTTAGTCATTTCGCGATTATAAGTAATAAAATAGCAATATCGATTCGGAACAGCTTCAGTGTAAAGTACTTGGTCCAAAAATCGCTATATATTTTGGCGAAGAAAGTTGTTGCCAAAAAAAGAGCAGGATTGCAAACAGCCTCACACACAAGAACTAAATGAAATGAAAAATGGTAGTATCTTGACTTAGAAAAAAACCTTGACAGCGGAAAAATATCGACAACAGCGTTCTTTTCTCATAGTCTCTCGGTCACCTTATGCTCTTAAACAGATATTCCTTTATTTGGAAGCGGAAGCAAATAAAATGCATCTAACCATAAGCCAGAAAAAAAAATTCCTGTCAAGTACCAGTTTTTATGCACCTTATTTTGAAATAGAAGAATACAGATTTGAAGCTGTCAATGGTTTCAGATATATAGGCTCTGAATTGAACACATTCAATGATATAACTCCAGAGGTTTGCTGTAGAGTCACTGCTGGTAACATATGTTGTTATGGACTTCAAAAATATTTAAAATCTAATTTTTCATCAACACAAAAACTAAACTACTCATTTACAAATCATTAATAAAGTCCTTTCTCCAGACATCTCCAAAATTCTGGACAATTACGGAGTTACGAAAAAATCTGAAAGATAATTCTAAAGATAAATTTATCCGTATTTTGTAAATTATTGAATTCCATTGCTGGTTGTCTTAAGAGAGAAAATTGCATAAACTCTGCTTTTGGTTCTATATATCTATGTGAACAAATCTTTTCTTATTTGAAAAGTATTTTGAGTCCACAAAGAAATTGTTTAACCACTAAATGCGCAGAATCGTGTCAAATTGAAAGTCACAAATTACGCGAACCTGGTTTTGTGATAAGAAAGCAGAGCGGTGCAGGCACGAGGTTCGCATTAATATTTTTATTGTGATCTTTTTCTTTAACTATAATGAAGGGAAATACTTATGTTTTATTTTGCCTCTTTCTTGTTTTTATCAATATTTTTGGAGGGGTGAGAGAGTCATATTATTGTAACACCATATGACAACATTAGGGCTATTGGTGACGGACCTGGTCATTTTGAACCTCGGTCAAGTAAAGCGGACGACACCTGATCTGGCACTTCCTCCCCAAACTACCACTTCAAGCCAATGAGTGGACTGTTAGCCTTGACAGAGTTCACATGCATCAGCTCTCTCACGACCGGTGTTCAGTGACTCCAGGACGCGAACCCGTGACCACAAGTTCGTGACCATGACCACTAGGCACCGCAGCTACCTTTTAATGACTGGAAATATGATCAAATTTGGTTTCGACTTGAGAAAAAACACCGGAATTGTACAAATTTCAATTTTTTTGAAGTTTTTCTAGAAGGTCCGAGGACTCGATAATCGTGCTCTACGAGGAAGAATAAGATTTAAATAATTATCTTCCTTGAAACAAATTATACTATTAACTATCAAAGAGAAATAGTGTAAGTAAATTCCTCCGCTCGAGGAAGCAAACAAAACAGCACTAAAAGAAATGAAAAAGATATTCGAGGATTGTGAATTTCGCGATCTAATGGTTTAATCCAAGAATGATTTAAATCTGCTTCTCTCGGTTACATTAACAGAAATTAAACTCAAACAGCATTAATTCAACTTACTTCTATTCTCTACTTTAATCTCTGAATTCAATCTATGAAGAACTTTAGATATTAAATAGACATGAAGTTCACACTTCTTGGGAGAAATCAGGTCCTACTCCATTGAACCAGGTCTGGATGGATATTTTCACAGAACTGTCTTTTGGAATATCGCAGCACATCAGAGATGATATATTGCGCGCTTCCATAGCTCAGTCCCAGCTCTGACGAGATTTCACGCTGAGTTACCCATCGATCATTTTGAATCATTTCTTCAATTCGTGCTGTGTTGATTTCTGTCGTTGAAGAACTTGACTGGCCATTGCCTACCACATTGCGGTTTTCGACATCCTGTCTGCCTGATTGAAAACAGTGACACCGTTTCACTACATGTTGTCTGCTCATTGCAGGTGTGGACACATTCTTTGCCCATAAAAATCGAATCACGGTTTGTACTTGAATCATGGTTAATAAATTAAGAATTGAAACCACACTACCATTATTTTAGAGACACTAAGATAAAATAATTTTAAAAAATCTAATAGAACAAGTAATTTTACCTAAAATTAGAATTTGGAGGTACCTATATCTATCTAGGAAGAATAATAAATTTATAATAATAACCTGTTAATAAACTATGGAAATTTAATCCTTACTATGTAGAATTTGTTTATTGAAATAACTATTAATGAAATCAATTGGGTATTTTTGAATTGAACAGTTTTTAGTAAAATGTTTATAGTTTTTTATTTTTTCTGATTTATTTGAAACTAGAAATTTATTGCGTTGTGTGTAATTCATAACAATATTTCTGAATATAGAAACATGTACATTACTCTCCCAATGTGGTACTTTTATAATATTAAAATTAAAGTCTTCTCATTTATCATAAATATTAGTAACTATTTTATTATCTTTTAATTTAATTTCTATATCAAGAAAATTTGCTTCAAAGTTGTTACTATTTGTCTGTTGTTACTATTTGTTTTATATATATATGTATATATCAGATGGATAAAAAGTATTTCCCTGTGTATTTTAAATCTGATTTTTGATAAGTTATTTCTATCATTTATATATTCATTATATTATTGATTCATTGCTTTTTTATTTTTCAGAGTAAAACGTATGGCGGTGGCAATTGCCGAAAGGTTTAACGGAGAAATTACAAAGTTGTCTTCTCATTCATGTAATTTCAAAATATAATTGTAGAAAGATGTAATTTGTGTACAATAAATTACGTATTTCTGTACATTGAACAGATATGTTACTTCTTTTATATTATTGTTAGCGGTATCATTATTTTTTTCAATTAAAGAGCTCAAAATTCAAAATTATTTTCTATTTGAATGTGGAAAAACATGATTTGTAATGTTTTGAGATCAGTTTATCTATGCTGTTATAAAATATATAATTGCTATGGCTATTTAAATTTTTAAAAAAATACACACACATACGAATACAAAAAGTTCTTGAAATTTTTACGAAGCAGTTGAAGTGTGTGTAAAATATCTTTTTAAAACTTAATCGACCTAAAAATTTAGAGATAAGTGAAATAGAATTTTCAAATGGTATAAAGAGGAAAGAAAAATATTCTACTTTATTCCTTTTAAAAAATTAACTAAAATTTTATCAACCATCATGACAACAAAACAATATGAACAAGCAGGACCGGGGCCGTAGCTATCGCCTAGTCAGTCATATCACTGATATGGGGCTCCCAAGGAATTTAGATACAGGATCCATTCAGGACGACAGTGGGTAGGACAAATATATACATATAAACTATAACACTCAGAAGAACTTGAATATCTAAGGAAATGCTACAATCGAAATTCAGATGAAAACATTATTGAAATTCTGAGATATTAAAAAACTATATGGGTGTTTTATTTTTGCTAAAAAAACTCATTAGTTTCCCTTAGCTTATCATAGGATTGATGAAGCTAAGGGAAGTTTAACAATACAATAAATTCATATAAAAGAACAAATGTTTTAGAAAGAAAAACTTGTACTCAAACAACAAAGTAAAAATGCATTTTGAAGATTTTAGAATAGAAGGAAGTGTATATAAGCAAAATTATCTTTCATATGTTGCAACTTGTTTGTTATGCATATCTTTAGTTCACTCTTTGAAAACAAACGAGTCATGATGAAGGGTGCAAGATGCAGCTTCATGAGGTCCAAGACCGTGAGGCACCAAAGGTTGAAATCTGACTTTGCCTCATGCCTGCATGCATTTAGCTGAGCATATTGGAATGGCCTTCACGCCTTGGGTGACCCTACCAGGAGCATACACTCCCGACGTACTTCACCCATTCCGCCCAGGAACACTCTCCCGCCACGATGAGGCAGCAATGCAGGACTTTGGGTGGAGGCATGGTGACAGAACGACAACGAGTATTATACAGTTATTAAATAGATTGAATGCTAATGTTAAGATCTTTTTTCAGTGGGTACCATCGCACGTGAATGTTTATGGGAATGGGATTGCAGATGGTTTGGCCCGCGAGGGCAGCCATAAAGATTCTACACATGGTGGCTGCCTTACTTTTTCAGAAATTGCTACTCGGGTCAAACAAGATATCAGTTTCTCTTGGAGGCAGACCCCCGTGCATGAATGGTATGAAGGAAATCGCCCTGGTGCTGCTTTACTTGGGACAAGCAGTAGGCCAGATGAAACTACTCTTGCTAGACTACGAAGTGGATATACTCGAGCTCAACGGCATGTGGATGGTGTTAAAGTTTACCCTTCTTGTCCAAAATGCAATGTGAACCAAGCCGCTCCTGCCCACATCTTTGCTTTTATTGGATGCCATAAGAGCCAGCTGTTCTCAAATCCAACTACAGTTCTTGATTGCTTAAAAACGCAATGGTTCATAGACTTGATCTAGATGTTTCTGTCGGTCAAGTGGGATAAGAAACAACAACAACAACACTCTTTGAAAAAATTATGTATTTTATATCATTGAAATCTAGTCACAGGCATAATTTGAAATCTAAGGACAATTAAAAACCATTAATAGTTACAAAACATGCAATAAAAAAAAACTGTCTTGATGTTTAGCAATAAAAAGTTAAGAGAAGTCCTACAAGTAAAATTTTGAAAGCATTAATTTTTTAAAAAAGCTTTATATTTCTATTTACCATATTTCAAAACAATAAAACAATTTAGCTAACAAAATGTTACATTGCATCAGTGAAATAATAACAAATTATAAACATGATTGATTTAATGTTCATTTAAGTTCTACATCGAATACGAGAGCTATTGGCTACAGACCTCGTCATTTTGAACAACAGTTAAGTGACGATCCGGAATTCCAAATTTCCAAATAATGACAATATGTGGAAGAAAAAATATTTCTTTTATTTTATGTAGTAGATATATACCATTGCCCTCCCCCAAATATAAGAATGTAATTATTATGCGTCTAATTGTTAATTAATTCGCGCTTTAAAAAATTAACACGAACTTAATGTTAAATGAATAATTTTTATTTTTTTATAAAATTGCATGCCTGTGAGTTAATAAGTTTCCTTTAAATATGTTTACAAATTTAGGGGGGGGGGAGCAGAAAATAACTCCAATTAATTGAATAACAAGTTGATTAATGGACAATGACGAACACATGAATACACGAAGGCAAATCGACATATATATATAAAGAAATGTAACCGATTGTTTACAGTAGTGCAGAACTCACTCGTTCTAAACAAGCTTTAGAACGTTCCAGAAACGACTCTCGAGAACAGTTGCACTATAGTAGACAGATAAAGTCTCTCTTATCACAGACAACGCACAAGCAGATTCTGATCTCGACTGAGGTATCTTCTGATCTGCCTCGGCCTTTTTTTTCAAAGGTCCTTTATATAAAAACTCAGTGGTGCGAGAGAGACAGCAGGTCCACTGTGTTTTCATGACCTTGGGCACTGAAATGCATGAGCAGATGTTCCTGTCAGGTGGTCAATCTGTCACGAAATTCCCAACATTTAGTTCCCAAGCAAGCTTGATACTCTTTTATCGACCCACTGAAGGGATGAACGGCTGAGTAGACCCTGCCCAGTCCGAGATTTGAACCCTGGACCTGTGGCGGGAAGTGCGACACACTACCACATAGCCACTGGGCTTCGGGTTCTTTTTATAACCTCATCGTAATTTCTTGGTGAATCGATCCTTAAGCCTTCTCGGCGATTTCTTGGCGATATCATGTTTTTTGCCTAATTTGTCGCCAAGAGTGATTAAGTCGTTAATTTGATATACCCTGGTCACATCTTCTATGATTGCCAAATTCTTATTTTTCCAAATTCATGCTGGAAAGCGAACTTTGCGTGTAAAACTATTTTCCCAGAAGGAGATTAATGCTACATGAAAAATAACATACGTAGCGTGTTTCAGTATATAGTTATCACAAATATTTAGTTTTTATGAGCATTTTGGTTATAAGTTTTAAATAATAAGCATATTTTATAATGGTATAGCCTCAATAAGAATTATCCTTTAAAATAACGTAATTTCTATTTGTGCATGTTGAATTTTTTAATTATATTCCTTCGCCACAAAGGCAATCCTTGCACACATCCGCAGTAGAAAGCACTTCCGCATAATGCTGTTGAGCTCATATTTCGTACTAATGTTTTACTATAACAGAAGCGAAAATTCTTTTTTGCTATTTAAGCAGTTACTTTTTGTTTCATTACTCCTTTCCACAAAACAAAATACTTAGAAATGTTTTTCTACAGCTAAATAACTGGACAATTTCATTCCAGTTTCATTTCTCTTAGATCCAAGTTTTTTTTTGGTTTTTTTTTCATAAATAAGGACGAATTTGGGTAGAGCATACAAATTATTAGCCAATTTTTGACGGGGTTTTTTTAAAGTCACTGAAACATGTCTATTTCCTATTTTTGAACGTTTTTATTTTTAAGTCGTATACAGAAACCCTTCGACTCAAACGACCTGGAATTTATAAGCTACGCGGAATGAGCGTTTCCCCTTTTAGAAAAGAAAGGAAGCTTATATAGGATTATAATTTGATAGATTTTATGCAAATTTTTAACTTGACAATCAGAAAGTTTTCATTTTTTTCTCCTTTAACGCACGAGGAAAAGGCATATATTTTGTCACACGATGCCAAAGACTATGTTGTAAAATCTGGTTGGTTTGTCGCTGTCCTTCTGCACCTAAGGTTGCAAGTCGGCCCAAGTCGGTGAATCATGTTGAAAAAAGGCATTCAAACAATGCTTATCTGTAAATATCTAACTAATCTGTAAGTCGGCCATCCCCGGCCCAAGTGGGTGGATTTTCATGATGCAGAAAATCGACAGTGGCCATGTCGTATGATTATGCAGCATGTAAAAGATCCCTAGAGTGTTTGCTGGGCTTGGGAGCTCTCGACAAAATTAAATCTTAGGATAGGTTCGCATTGTCAGAGCTCAGGTACCTTCCTGTAGGTAGGAAACCTCGCGTCAAAATTACCTGCGGTGATTGGTATCCATCTGCATGGTGCCGCGGGAATGTACTAGGTCTGCAATAGTAGAACACCAATTCCCAGCCCATTAGGAATAAAAAAATGTTGGTAAATTTTTGTATTTATTCTTTGTTACAGCATTGCGTTTCTTTTTCGAATGAATTATCCCAAAAAAGGTACTTTTTCAAAAGTTTAGAGAAAAAATGTGCTTGGATTGCTAAAAAGTGGACTATTATTTAAAAAAAAAATATCCTAAATTTTTGGCAATTCGGTCTTGCCCCTCGTTTGACGGGAGCAATCATTAAAGAAATGTATACAAACCAGCTGAAGAGGTTAATGAGTTTCAATTTGAAAATTCACCAGTACGAAGAATCGGTACTCCAATCAGAAAATTTTAAAAAATTGAACTACCCAAACGCGAATACAGAAAATATTAGGGGAAATTGTTGTTTATTATTGCGATTTTTATTTTACTTATTTACGTTTGTAGATTTTGTTTGAAATAAATGTTCAGGAAAAAAAAATGTTGAATTCAAATTTAAACAAAAAGCTTAAACTTTTCCAACTCAGAGAAGATTATTGAATTTAATACATACATATCAATTTACCGATAACATGGAAGAATAAATAATTTCAAAAGTAAAAATAGAAAATTTGAGGCACAAATAATAAAGCAAAACTTGTAAAAACAGTAATCACTTGAACAGAAAAAAGCAAAAAAGAAGATAATCCTCTTATCAACTCAAATGTTACATTCTAAGGAACAGAGATTTAATGTTCTGGCATTTCTCTCGTCAGCTGTTACTCCAAAGAAATTTTCTCACACTTCACTTTCGAGAAATGCGAAGATAAATCGAAATTATTCGAATAACGATTTCGTTGTCTGTTTGCATTTTAGCCTTGGTTCTGCTCTGCGTGTACATTTGCAAAGAACACTTAAATTAAGGATTTCGAATGAGCTCGCCACTTGGTGTCAATTTGCATTAATAAAAATAAATACTGTAATTTTATTTTTTTTAAATAATTAATTGATATATAAATTTTTTAATGAAAGTCATCCTTACAAATGTAAATGAGAAGGTACCAGTTGCACTCATGTCTGCTCTCGTGAATATTCTAGATCAGGCGTCTCGGCTTACTTGGCGGTACAATTCTCACTCTACTAATTTGTTAATTTTTGAGTGGATGTGTCGCGACCCAAAGGTAGCGGATGTGGGAGGGTTCGAAGAAAAAGCACCTATGATATTAGAATAACTAATTTTAATCAATTTTTAGCACACTTTACGAAATGTACTTTAAGGTATCCGACTGGTTGCGACAACTTTTTTTTGAAAAAATGGAGATATGGGGATTTTTTTGTGATTTTTATATTTATTTGGTATATTTTAAGAAAAAAATCCTAAAATTGAAAAGAGAAAAAAAATTATTATTATTAAAATGGGAAAAAACTGGTAAAAATTTACAAAAAATTACGTAAACGGGGCCCGCTCTGTACAAAAATTTTATAAACAAATACTCAATTTTTCAATTTTGGTATGTTACTTTGTTATTAATGTTTGAAGTGACCTTCAGAATAAGAGATATTTTAATTTTTACAAAAAATAGAGCACTTTATCTTAGTTGTTATACGAAATTGCTTAAAAAAACAGTGGTTATATTCACATAAGGGACTGTAAATTTTGTAATAATGCAGTGATTTATAAATCTGAAGATCAAAATAATTATACTATTATACATAACATACACAAAAAATTTCAGTAAATTATTTTAGAAACTTTTTCAGCAATCCTTGTCCCCGTTTGATTTTTTTCAAAAAAACACATTTCGTGTAAAACACATTTTAAAGTTTGAAACACTTTTTTCTAAATATTAATACTTACTTACAGGTTTAAAATTCCCCAGATTTATACGTAACACCTTTTTTCTCAGATAATGCACAGTTCCTTTTTTTAAGTCCTCTGAGTTTTTTCTCTTGTTTTTTGTAGTTGGCAATGAATGTCTCTTCGAGTCGACAATTCTTCCGTCATCAACGTTTGAATAGACCATCACAATGAAACAACCCATTGGGATGTGTAAATGTTCCAACACGGAAAGAATCCCTTTAGATCCATCATTGAACTGTAATACAGCTAAGAAGGCGCCAAATTGTAATGTCAGAAGTTCAACAAAAGTTTCTTTTGGGATTATGCTCCACAAAACACCATTAAAACTTTCATTGGCATTTTGGGTCTTTCCATGCAAACATTTTTCGAGAAGTGATTGATCACATAAATCCATATAGGTGTTTTTCACCGTGTTCAATACAGCAGTTGGTAAGCCAGGTGTTCTATGTTTATGCAGTTTTCCTTCTTGCTTGGCCTTTTGGTATTTGCACCACGTATCGGATCCAGAAGGGCATTGTCCATGCATGGGTTTTTTGTCGGTTGAGCAGCAATGAAAAAATGCAGCAATGACTGCAGTCTGCATGTTAGACAAATTGCCGACATTACTTCGAATAGCAATTCCAAAATAAGTTTGAAGTGTGTCGATAAATTTGTCGGTCAATTTGCCTTTCCCACCTAAACCTTTTGTGGATTTCTTCAGCTTTCGTATACGAGAGCCAACTCTCTTCTGCACATGTCCTATGCACTCATATTTAGTTATGCTCTCAATACCATACATGTCTTTCACATTATTGAATGCCTTTGAATCCCCATCTCCGTAGTAAGATGTATATCGAAGACTACGGTTTGCTTCAGACCTTTCAAAAATCCTATAAGCACCGACAGTTTCCATATTAGAAGCTGATCCTTTGTGATTTTTACAAAAATGTGACACTACGCATTTTTTGGAGGGTCCCGATGTTTTTTCGTTCTTTGTACACACTCGACAATATTGACTGAGCACTTCAATGTCTAATATTTTTCCAGAGTCCACAGAAATTGCCGAAACACATCCATTCAGTGAAGAGTAGCCACGTTTTTGCCATGTACCATCTACACTAACGCCACACTCATTTGAACATTCCGCAATGGATTTTGCTGACTCCAACATAGAACTAACTGTTTGCAGCTTGTGACGTAGCATGCAGCAACTTAATTTCATGTTGTCTGTATGTACATTTTGAAAGATAAGGAATATTCAGCATACTGAACAGTTTCTTTCCAGCTGAAAATCCTTTTCCAATAACTCTCATTCCAAAGACGAGAAGAAGGTTTACTGTATTTAAATTATTCACCTTTGATGTAGAAGTGAATCCTTTTGAAAATGAACAGTTCTTACACTTGAGACACAAATTTGACTGCAAACCAAGTCTTGAGTCTTCAACCAAGTACAGTTCTTGATCAAAACAAACAGGGCAAGAAAGAATAGAGAATATTGATACCAGTATTTCGATGTCGAAAATCCTATTACCAGAAATAGTTCCGGTATCAACATTAAATAAAGTGTCACTTAATCCTCTTCCCAATTTTTCTGTACTAATACTTCCATCACTAACTTTCTTTTGAGCAGTGCGGAAATTACCATTAAACTTTCGATTCTTTGGACGTATTTTTCGTCCATGTCCCATGGCAGATATTTGAAGAATAATTAAAAAGCAGTTTTATCAATTACGAAAATCAAAATGAACCTATTTCAGTAAAAATTAGAATGAAAAAAGTTAGCAGTGATATCGAACGTTAAGAAGTAAATAAACAAATATCCTGAAATTGCCAGATTTGAAAACTCCTTTTATAAAAAAAAAAATAAGTGAGGCTTCTTAATAACGTTAAACAAAATATTAAAATATACTTTACTTCAAAATATATTTTTGAAAAAGTGGAAAGAAACCGAACAAAGTTTCAGTTTTGGTTTCAGAATGCCACTTCCGGTCGGCAGTTACCAACTGGACGTGTCATCTGCTTGTACTAAAACAGTTGTAACTTTTGTTCTAGTGAACGAAAAATAAAAAACTTGGTAATTTTATAAAACTAATAAGTTGGTCTACAAAATAGAATCATAAAATGTTTTTGTCTATTCACCAAATCCCCGATTTTAGGGTAGTCGGATACATTAATAACTAAACCTTGGGAGCAATAAGAAATGTTAACCAGAATTTAGATAACTAAATCATGGATGGTACTTAGCTTGTTTAAATATATTTGTACGATCCAGTTTGCAGCCTGCTAGCTCGTTCAGCTGCAATGCTGACACCTTCCACTATTCCGGTGGATTCTTCTTCTATTAATCTTAAGATGAGCTAACACCACTCGCTGTCTATTAACTCTTGGATATCAGCTTACGATCAACTCTTAACCATTACCCACCTTCTGGCACTTAAATAGAAGTTAAATTTGTATTAATCAAGTCTTATATTAGTGTAGACCTGAATTTGCCACCCCTCTAGAGAAATGTACCTATTTTGGCATACTTAACGTTGACGTTAAAAAACTCATCTACATGTACATTAATAATACTATGTGAATATTAAAGTGTTTTTCAAAAAGGATTTGTAATGAAAATCCTTTAATTGAAAGAAGCTGCAAGGTTTTTTCTCAAATAATATACTACCAAAAAAAAAAAAAAAGTACAAGAAATTACCTTTTAATAGAGGTATAACAGTGGTGTAACGGAAAATATTAGGACCCTTCTGCAAAGTCAGATTTTGGTCCCCCTGGAATCCTGGGTCACCCCACAATGCGGGGATGTGCATTATGCCAATGAGGTATAACACTTTCGCTTCAAAGGAAAACGGGCATTGTTAATAAGTTTTGTAAAATCACAGACTCAAAAATCTCACTTCTTTCTTTTATTTTGTTTTTCTAAATTGTAAGGCTATTATTTAATTGAAAACTTTTAACTTCCCCAAATGCATATTGCATTTAAACGCTCTCATGTCTAAGTTAATATTAACCACACTAGATAGTTTCGTAAGGCATCTTTCGCAAAAAATTATGTTTGAGACGCCTTTGTTAAGCATCACCAGTGCCACTGATAAGGGGGAAAAACGTTTCTATTGTGGTATTGGCTGCTCGGCAACGAATTTTACAACCAAATGAAGGATGTTTGTGAACAGTAGACATTAATGAACATTGCGTGTGAGCCAACACATTAAGCACTAACATTCTATTTTTCTTAATTAATGATGCTATGCTATCGAGAAATTCGGAACTTTTTTATTTTTTAATAACTTGTCGTGACCCAGTCCTATCTTGGACTGGGTTCACATTGCCTGACGCGCCTGGTGTAGAAGGAAATATATCATCACCAACAAAAGCCATAACAATATTTATTTATTGAAGACAGACAAACACAATTAACAAGCACAAGTTCAATCTATAAGTGGAAACCTTGGAGTGATTCTCTAATATCTAGATTAATCCTGATACTCAAATCTAATACTCAAATCTAACATTCAAATCTAATATTCCCGTCTAAGTAATCTCAGCTATCAGAATTGACAAGGAGACTAACTCTTGCTAACCTCAGGTCGGTATTTAATTTTATTCCTTTAATGATTAATCTAATACTTTACTATAATACTATCAAATACGCACAAAGCTCGTTGAAGTGATCCGTAGACGATACTTACATTTAGTTTAGCAATTCCTTCTCTCTCTCACCCTAACATATACGAAATCTAGACTTTATATAGTCGAATTAATTAGCACATAACTATCTCGTGTTTTTCCCGAAGAGGCTGTGGAATAGAATAAATGCTGGCCCCAAAGTTACCCAAGAGGATTAGTTTGGAAATTCACGCGGATAGGCCCGTCACAGCCCCCCTCAAGAAAAAAACTGGATTTATAAAAGGGTCTCAATGGCCCGATATAAATTACGTTGAAAACTTTATGTCTTAACTTATCTAGACATCTTAAACTTTAGTTTAGCATTAACTTTTACGTAACAATACTCTAAAAAAACACTCAAAACTACTAGCTCAAAATTTATCACTCCAATATTTTAGCTTTTACATTCATTATATAAGGTGTACCCCATTTGGACGAGGACCAAGGAAAAACCTCCCACTGGAGGGAAAAACCCGGCCGTACACAACCCGTAATCTTAGATATTTTAAATATATCCTGGGTTTACATAACTATTATCTTCGACACAAAATCTTCAAAACATCAGGGTCAGCCACCCAGAAATGAGAACTGGATCAGTAGACGTAGAAAAAAAATTTTGAACACTTTATACATACAACAACATTGAATTCACATTATATTTAAATTGTCAATTACTTTACAAATTTTATCTGATTTCTAATAAAACTCCCATTCCAATCGCGCAGCGCTGTTAGAGTTATGGTTAATTTCCTCTCTCTACGCCGCGAGTCCCAAAAATCAGATATATACTAATATATACTTCAATATGTTTATATATACACAATTATATACAATTTTCAAAATATTCAATATAAACAAACAATACAATGAATTCTCGCACATTTAGCCAAGCCTTTGGTTAAGGTTACCAAATGTAAACATACATATGCTTTCCACAATTTAGAATATATTTAAATATACAAAAGGTCATTTCACTCAATGTAGTGAGACTTTTGCATTAGACAACATTATTAAGAAAACGAGACTTGCTTCTTGCAAAATTTCAACCGACTGCCTGTCAGTAAAAATAATAAATGAAACAATACAACCTGGCTAATATCTTGCTCCTCTTCTTTCTTAAATGTCTCCTATCTGCACCTCCAATGATGTGGACCTTCTGCTGGGTTGACTCCCTCCTGGCTCCTGGCAGTCTGTTCTATAGTCTCGGCGACTCCTTAAGTTGTAGTTTTGTGACCTCGTTCTTCTTGATCTCTTCTAGATCGGGTGGATCCTTCATGGCCTGGCAATGATCCTATTGGTGATCTTGATCTGGCTTTCCCATAGATTTCTCTGCCGTTTTTGGGATTGCTGAAGTTTAACCTTTTCTGTTGTCTACTGTAGCAATCTTCTACTTTATTTCTCTTCCTTGTCTGCACATTCGACGAGATGGAGGACGGGAGCCTTCGTTTGTAGACTTCTCTGTGGATATTTGCTATTTTACTCCTCGGCACCTCTGGATGCGACTCTTGCTTTCTCTTACATCTTCTGGAGTGTTGGTTTTTCATTATTTTGTGTGTCGTCTGGGATAGCGAGTCAGTTATCGCCCTCTTACACCGACCCTTGGTTAGCTCTTGTCCACTCCTTTTTGTCTCTCTGTGATTACTTTTATTCCCCACTCTATCATTTTCATTTCTCTCCTGTCTTCCACCAGACTCATTACTCTTAGAACCTTGTGACCTATCTAACCCATATGTACCATCCTCAAAATTACTCGATTGAAACTCGGATCCTCTAATTATTGAACAATCTACTTCCACTAAACTTTCATCGCTTTTTCTCTGATGGTAAATTCGAACCTGATCTATATTGACTGTAGTTCTTCTACCTGCCTTCCAAATTACAACATTATGGTTTTTAACACTCACAACTCTAAAAGGACCCTCAAAATTAAGACAGAACTTAGCAACCACCTTTTTACTGGCTGAACTAATAGGGTGAGTTTCGACCAACACTAAATCATCCACCTTAATGTTAATTTCGCGTCTCCTTTTATTGAAATATTTCGCCCACTTTTCTTGCTTTTTCATTGTTTTCTGCCTAGCTTCCTCAAACACCTTTTCAATATTCCCAACCACAAATTCTGTACCATCCGTCACCATCACAAGTTTTTGAAATGGGGTAATAAGTTTCCTGACCCAAAATAATTCTGCTGGGGTCTTTCCCGTGGTTTCATGGACAGCCGTTCTTAATGCGTATGCGAATTCATTTAGAAACCTATCCCAGGATTCATGATTATAATTTACAAAAGAAGCAATCATTTGTAATAAATCGCGGTTAACACGTTCCGTTCGATTTGATTGAGGTTGATACACTACTCTTTTGACATGCTTTATATCTAATCTATCACTTAAATGTTCAAAAACTTCGGATACAAATTGGGGGCCATTGTCGCTAATCAATTTAACTGGAGCTCCATATCGCGAAATATAATTTTCGAACAGGGCATTGGCGATAATTTTTGCGGATGCCTTTCTGAGGGGTATTATTTCAAACCACTTCGTAAAATGATCCGTTATTACACAAATATATCGATACCTTTGGGGTTTCGATGACGGGTAGGGGCCTAATAAATCTAATGAAACTAGTTCGTTCGGATAATTAGTTACAATCGGTATTAAATGACCGGCCGGTAACGCGTTCTTATAGTTAAATTTTTGGCACGTCTCGCATGTCAAAACATAATCATGTATCTCCCTACGCATGTATGGAAAATAACATGCATCCTTCACGCGTAAATATGTTTTCCGTATTCCAAGATGTCCAGCCATAGGCTTATCATGAAATTCGTGCATTATCGCACCTCGCATCGATTTTGGAATATATACTCTCATTTCTCCGAGAGAGGATGCGTATTTCGCATAAAATAACAATCCTTCGATGATTTTGAAATCCTGGGACCAGTTCCCACAGACTCCCGCATTTACTGAACTTTCATCGGGGTTTTGTAAATAGCGATAAATATGACCCATCTCGGGGTCCTGCTTTTGTTCAGCTATTAATTGTTCCCTTGACGAAAGTACCAAATCTCTAATTACTGCACAAGTTATATTGCTATCCTCAAAATTTTCCACAGGGTTCCACGACAACAAATCTGCCACAACATTTTGAATACCTGGTCTATGTTCCCATTCAACATTAAATTCGGCTAGCTTGAGTGACCATCGTATCATACGACTTGATAAATTTTTACCATTAGTGAGTTTCGTTAATGCTGCATGGTCTGTAATTACTTTTACTGGTAACGATCCAAAGCAGGTGCGAAACTTGTTTAAAGCCCAAATCACCGCTAAACATTCGCGCTCGGTTACTGTGTAATTGCGCTCCGCCCCATTAAGTGTGCAGGATGCATATGCTAAGGGTCTCTAACTTTGCGTAAGCACCGCTCCAATCCCAATAGAACTCGCATCTGTAAAAAGCTCAAATTGTACATTAAAATCCGGTAATTTTAGAACAGGTGCTTCCGTAATTGCACGTTTGATCGATTCAAAAGCAGCTTGCGCCTCTTCCGACCAATTAAATTTCCTACTCTTCTTTTTTAAATCATACAGTGGCTCGCAGAGATCTGCGTACCCCTTAACAAATTTTTGATACCATTGGGCCATTCCGAGAAATTTTGATACTTCTCTCGTATTTTTTGGTGCTTTCATTTCGAGTATTGCCTTAATTTTAGATTCATCCGTGGCTATCCCATCTTTACTAATCACGAGGCCTAAGTATTTTAGTTTCTCACATCCAAACTTACACTTATCTTTGTTCAACGTCAACCCCGCTTCTTGTAATAACCTAAATACTTCCCTTAAATGATCCAAGTGATGTGCAAATGATGGAGACGAGATGATGACGTCTTCCATATACACTTGGACACACTTCCCTAACACTGGTTGCAATATGTTATCAATGGCTTTCTGAAAATTTGGCGCTGCCCCCAATAGGCCGAATGGCATGCGCTTAAGCGCATAAAAGCCGTTTTTCGTCGCAAAAGCAGTTTTGGCTACATCTTTGGGGTGTACTGCCAATTGAAAATAGTCAGAGCGCAGATCTAAAGCACTCATTATTTCTATGTGAGGAATATTAGTAATTAAATCCTCGATGAGTGGCAAAGGATATCTCGGGTACTTAGTTACCGCATTAAGTTTGCGATAATAAACCGCAAATCTATACGCCTCGGGATTGTCCTGGGGTAATCCGTTCTTCTTACTACACAAAACTACAGGAGATGCGTAAGCCGATTGAATTTGTACGATGGTGCCTTCTCGTAACATCTTGTGGACGTGATAATCAATGATACCTTGCTAAACCCTGTCATACCTATACGGTCTGGAGACAACTGGAGGGCTATCCCCTGTATCGATGTCATAATATAATACATGAGTAAGTCCTGGTTTGTCGGAGAATTGGCCTTTAAAACTATTAAATAAAGATTTTAAATCTCTTTTTTGATTTTGTTTTAATTTTGAATTCGAAAGATCAATTTCTACATTCTCCTCAACTATTTTTAATTCTTCGATTTGCGAATCCGGAACCGCTAAAGACTTTTCCTCGAAATTCATGGTATTTTTCGAGTTTCGTATAAAATCGATACTTAAAATGCATGGATATTCAAGATCCGCTAATATGTGAAAATCCCATTTTTTTGTGAATTCTCTAATTCGTATTTCTAATTCTATCGTCCCTACATTGTTGCAACAGGCGCCCTGAGCCGTTATAACTTTTGCATTTGATTTTTTTATTGGTTTATAAGAAAAATATGACCTATATGTTTCTTCAGAGATGAACGACTTTTCGGCCCCAGTATCCCATAATGCCTTAGTGAAGATGTCGTTCAGTAAATTTGGCACATACGGGAGTTCTACAGGGGACATCCTTAAAGCAGAAACCCTTATAGGAGGTTTCTCATCAACGTGCGATCGATCTTGATTTCGAACGCTTAAAAAGTTTAAATTTTTATGACTACCCCTATTCCAATGATTATTCGACCCCCGTTCAAAATTAACACTCGGACCCCTATTTCTATATTGATCTCGTCTATCACGACTTTCGAATCCGCGATCATTCCTATCAATACGGTTCCCTTGATTATCATGGTTCCTCTGGGGTCTCGTCCCATAGGAAATTCTATATCCCTGTCTCCTATCATTTTGACGTTCGACTACCCCAGTATCTCTCCAATTTCTATTAGTACGAACTTCGGTAGACTTCCTATTCACCATCACCAGCTCGTCTTTCACTATTATTATTGCTCGAACCCGGATTGTCTCTCCTCAAATATCTGTCATCGTACTTAGATATCATCTGAAGTACAGTCGGTCGAAAAAATAGTCGAGCACCGTGACCCTTTCAAAAAATGATTGAAAATGGAAAACGACCTTTTTGGAAAGGGCTCTTTTGGTCAGAATCGTGTCCCCTATGGTGTGTTTATCGAAAAAATTTTTCAAATTCCTCTGAAAAAAATATGTTGGATGGGGCGCGAGAAAAAAAAAGTTTCATCCTAGACGAAGGATGAAAATGGAAGGGGTGAGCCACAAATGAAATGGAGACTTGTCACGCTGGGTGAAAGCAACGACCCATGTAATGGAGGTAGGTCAGGGAGGGTAAATGAAAGGGAGACAAATCAAGCTGGGGGAAAGCAGCGACCTATGAAGTGTAGGCATTACAACGTTGGTATGTCGAGAAAAGACAGAGAATCATTCCAATAGGGGTGTTGTTAGAACATTGGAGGCGAGCCATCTCACGACGTTGCCATCTTGGCGTGTCACGGAGGGGGTAGGTGAGTTTCAATGGTTTAGTGTCTAATGTATCTTTCGTTTGAGTACAAGTTTTCAAAGAGAGGCCCTCCAACGTTGGCACCTTCCTTCACCCAAAAAAAGGGGGACCGAGTCGACTCTTGTGTCGACTCGGTCCCCCTTTTTTCGGTTCAGTTCAATAGGTACAGTTTATTATTTCAATGTTCAATATGTACAGTTTAACAGTTCAATGTTCCACATTTACTCCACTAAATCAGCCATTTGTTTCTGACATTCAGCCTGCAGCTTGTTGAAATGCTGTAGATAACGCGCAAACCGGTAAGATTTGACCATGGTGCACTCGGAAATGTCATAATTTTCGTGCACCTCATCGTGCAGGTGATCGGGTAGCGTACGGTCATGGAGGTCCTGGAACTTTGGCAGCGTCTCCAAGCTGATGGTAAACAACCCCAGCTGCTCAAAGAGTTTGCGCTGGTCGGTTCCCTTGACCACGATGAGGCCTCGATTGCCTTGCGCCAGCTGACCAAATTTACCCCTGACGCAAAAGCTGAGGTATTCGAAGGGCACGGATCCAGGCAGGTGGTTTTTGAGACGGAGACTTTCGTTGATATACCGATTGGCCCGGTCATCTTTCGAGGTGGTGATCAAATTGGAATGATCCACGGTGATGCACATGACTTGTGGATCCTCCGAAATGCTGGCAATGGAGACTTCGATGGGGACAGGCTTACCCCCACGATGAAACACGTTGGCATGAGCAAAAAAGGCTAGATGAGACATGTTGCATTTAAGAAGGAATGATTCTGCTGGCTAGAGGCTGGCGTTATATAGGCTCGAGGAGCGTGACGTCAACTGGCATCCCATATTCCAAGGCCTTGCGATGTGAGCGTTCCACGTGGGGTTCCAACGCCCGTTTCCAAGCTGGGGGCATGACTAGGCGCCAAGGAAGGTGGTCGTCTCGATGCACTTCTCAATCATCCAACCACGTTAATAGTCTCACGTACACATCCGCTAGGCGCGTGTAGTTTGTGAGATTCAACGTATAGGCCTCCTTATTGTGAGGTTGATGGGCTTCTCAAACTCGGCGAGACGGGGGACGACCCAGTTGAAAGAATCTCAACTCGACGCCTGGATCCCACGTCGAATCCAAATGACTGGTAAACACGACCACGGTCTTTCCAAACGACCGAGGCACGTGCACTCCGAAATTGGGATCAAAGAGGATGGTGTAAGGATAGTCGTGCTCGTAATACGTGACTCGATCGGGCCAGCGACCCAAATTACCAAACACGATCGTCGTACGATGTCGACACTGGTCCAATAAATGTTGTATCATTCGGACACAAAGAAGGAGACTTGTGTTTTTAAAAAAAATAATCATTTTTTTATTGATCATTATCATACTCTACAAGACAGATTCAGAGGTTGCATGGCTTTAAATCCAACAGAGGGTCGGATACAAGGGGAGAGTTTGGGCATTGACAAGTCCAGGGGCTCCATCGCCATATCGTGTTCAAAAGTCTCCAGGAAGGTGATGAGTTCATTGTTTTCATCAAAGAGCGAGGGCACCAGGTGGAGCACCGAGGATTCGGGTCCAGAGAAGGACGTTAGGAGTTGGTCGAGCCAAGCAGCTTCGGGCTCTGGCACGGGGTCTGGAGAGATGAGCTCAGGTTCTGGAATCGGCTCAGGTTCTGGAATCTGCACAGGTGGTGGAGAGAGGAGCTGAGGTTCTGGAATCTGCACAGGTGGCGGAGAGAGGAGCTGAGGTTCTGGAATCTGCACAGGTTGAGGATAGAGTAGCTCAGGTTGAGGAATCTGCACAGGTTGGGGATAGAGTAGCTCAGGTTGTGGAATCTGCACAGGCTGGGGATAGAGTAGCTCAGGTTGTGGAATCTGCACAGGCCCAGATCTCTGGATGCGTCCTCGTTTCTTGGAGGGGCGCGTCTCCTCCCCAGATCGCTTCAGTCCAAGCACTGGGGTCGGAGGCGGTAGCTTGTAGGCGATTTGATCCAACGTTTTTTTTCTCGAAAATCTCCCAGGTGAAATCCCTTCTGAAGGAGCTGAGGGAGCAGGGATTCGGGGATCAGGTCCAGACCAAAAACGGTTTTTTGAACCGTCAACAGCAAATAGTGGGTTCCCGCCGGGATCGGATAGGCCGTGTGTGGCTCCAAGATGGTCCGATGGTAGAGCATTTGGTCGTAGGGCTCGAAACTCTTCTCGTTCACGTTGGGTCGGGCTCGACACTGGAGACTGGAAGGGGGCAGTTCGTAGAGCAGCAGGGGCACCTGCGTCGTTTGAATTAAATGCACCTCTCCGGGGTGCACCGTTCTCAACCCAAAGGTAAAGTCTTTTTTCACAAAAAACAGGTTGCCATAGATGTAGACCATCCTCTTGTCGGTATTTTTGAGCAAACGATCTGGATTTTTCAAGAGGCTTTTGGACACTTTTTCCCACAGGATCGCGTTGGGTCGAAATTCGTTGACGTGCTTGGCTTCCAGCACGGCCCGCTTGAAATTGTCCGTCAACGTCTTTTGGTGGTACCACGGATCTTGACGAAATAAGGTAAACACGCGTTTGGCGTGAGGCTCCTGGTAGAGGATGCCCGCTCGCACCTGGCCCTGTTG
The DNA here is from genome assembly GCA_019973975.1 of Trichonephila clavata. Taxonomy (NCBI): domain Eukaryota; kingdom Metazoa; phylum Arthropoda; class Arachnida; order Araneae; family Nephilidae; genus Trichonephila; species Trichonephila clavata. The sequence continues at coordinate 30,090 of BMAO01005129.1, read as the reverse complement.
AGCGGCATATTCCAACGCATCGGGTTTCTCGGGCAGCGTCACGTGCACCACGGTAGAGTAGAGGTGCTCTGGGAAGGCATCCATGCTGCAAACTGAGGAGAAGCGTCGACACACGTCCTCCTTTTATACGTTTTTCAGGCCGGATGCGAGTGAAAAATGGGGTTGAGAGGTTGGTGGAGAATGGCACACATGCCTTCCACGGCAATCCAACGATGACATTGCGTCTGGTGGCAAAAGGGGCATTCTCCCCGTGGATGGGATTTCAAGAGCATGACGGGGGTGCGTTTGAAAGGACTGAAAGCGCTCCATTTTGCTTGAATGTCTTTAAATTCTTGCTTGGAACGTGAGTCGGTCACACAGAGGGTGCCGACATTGAGATAATGTAAAGAGTTGAACACTTCATGCGCCCCGACGCGATCCGAAGCATACGAGACGACCCCGTTGGTGAGCGTGAAACCATGGTCTCGGAGACACAACACGGCCAGACCGTGCGTATGGAAAAAGACTTGAGCGTGGTGCTGGGAAAATCGATAAGCATAAGGAGGGCGTCGTCGAGACGAGGAGAAACGACGTCGTCGTCAAGGGTCTTGGGGAGAGTTTAGTTTTGGGGGCTCATGAGAAGACTCAGGGTGTAAAGGAGAAGCCATGGAGGGCAAAGGGGAACCAGGGGTGGATAACAGGCTCAACACATCGTCCGTGTCGGTCATGTTGAAAAAGAGAAGCTGCAAATTATTTGCTCTGAAATGTAATCTGCAAAGTGTTTGCTCTTAAACATTCTCTCTCTCTAAAAAAAAAAAATTTAAAATTTTTTTTTAGAGAGATTAGTTTCAAAGCTTTCTTCAACCATCATCTCATTTGCTAGTCTAGTTTATGGTGTCTGCCTCCTCCCATCTTTCAGAAGCAAATAAAGTTTGAAACATTTTTTCAGAAGCATTCATCAGAATAGTGTTCAATATTTTGGGCTCTTTAGTCAGTTGTCTATTCCCTGATTGTAAGCATTCCTTCCTGAGAGTCATGTCTTCGTTAGAAACATTATTTTCTCAATTGGAAGACATGATTATCCCAGGTGTGCAGCAAGAACCCACCTCCCACAGTTGTTGCCTTATAGACGAAAATTGCTATGTTTAGCGGGTATTGTGAAATTTCAAGAACTCTTGAACAGATTTCACATGCCCGTCAAGTTGGTCCAGAACGAACATGGGCTTCATATCTCGGATTGCATCTATAGTAGAGGCCAAAATACTAAAGGCCCAGGTTGTTGTCATTGTTTTTATGTATTTGATGAACCCGAGAAATATTTTATTGTGAAACAATTGGATAAAGTCGTCGTACGAGATGGGACACTCCATTCCAAAGAGTGTTTGACCAAAGCTAAATGTCAATGTTGGGTATCAAGTCTACATAAAACTCCCAAACATTTATAAGCTTACAATCATTTGTTTCAAGAACAAATGTTGCACGGTGAGCCAACCAATTATAAGGTTGGAGCCAATTTTATGCAATGGAAAATACTATTGACCCCGAGCGAAAGACTCGCGACATGTTTGAAAATCTTGACAGCCTTCAGAATGAGCAATTGAGCATGGAAAAAATTTCCGATATCAACTGTAAAATAAAATTGTAACAGAAACTTGCAAAAAAAAAATTTTTTTTAAAATTTTTTTAGAGAGATTGGAGAGTGTTTAAAAAGGCAGAGCTTTCCACTCGAGTTTTCATTTTGTTTGCAGTGACATTTCTTACACGTCATTATGACCTCGTTAGAATCTTTCATTGGTGAATTGGAAAAAAACATTCTCCCAGGTTTGCGAGACAACGTCTCACGATGGTCGTCTTATAGACGACGCTTGCAACGTTTAGCGGGTATTGTGAAATTTCATGAACTCGTGAAACAATTTCCTATTCCCGTCCAGGTGGTCTTTAGCCAACATGGATTCCACCTTTCCGATTGTGTCTATAGTGCGGAGGAATGCACTGAAGGACCCGACACTTGCCATTGTTTTCATTTATTTGACGAACCCGAGCAATATTTTATGGTGAAACAATTCAATCATGTCATCGTACGGGATGGGTCTATACATCATCAAGATTGTTTGAGACGATCTCAATGTCAATGTTGGAGACATAAAGCTGTTGATAAGCTCACTACCCATCTTGAAATGACCCCTGCCATGGGTTAGCTTACGGCGGGGAAACCCCACGATTCACGTTTTATGGATGGTGTGGTGCGCCTTCCGAAGCAAGATTGAAACCAGAGAATGGAAAAGAATACTTTCCTCGCGTTGGCAAAGGTGGGACATTCTTCTAGCCAATCAAAATCCACTTCCTACTTTTCTCTTTTAAAAAGCACGGCTCGGAAGCCCTCTGCATCATACGAGACAATGGAGTGTGACAAAGCGTTTCAAGTCTACCTGGCCGAATACCACGAGGCCCATTTGGCCGAGTACATTACTTTTATGATGCAGTTTCAAGCCCAGTTACAGACTCTCACTCCGTCCGACGTCATTGCTCTTTCCCCCGTGGACCTGGGAGAACTTTTACGGAAAGTGTTTCCCCATCCCGAGCCCCACGACGACCTGCCCACCTTGGAATGTCTCACCTCTTCTGAACCTTCCGAACTCTACAGTGATTACCTCGAACAGCAGGCGGCCCAAGGCAAAGGGGCCTTTCTGCAAGCTCTGTGGACGGTCTTGGCCCTCCCCAAATTGTATCGATTGGCGTACAAGGCCTGAAGGCGACATGGACCTCAACCGTTGGCCCCTTGGATTCTCTTGGCTCAAGCCGTCTTGGATGGCTGTTTTGCACTCAAATGGCTCGAAAGCGTCTTTCGAGTGCCAGAGACGTGTTCCATCTGCTTGAGTCCCATGCATTGGCCCGAGAAGACGCATTGTGGCCATGCCTTTCACATGCGGTGTTTACTGCAACACCTGGAGGTGAGGAATACCTGTCCTCTCTGCAGGGCGCCCAACCCCATACGAGCAGCCTCGTAGAGGAGGGGGACAGGGATTCCCCAGAAAAATGGGAGATGGATGACTGGAAAGGAGCATAGCTCGGGACCAGTCATTCATCTCCCATTTTTTTGGGCTACTCTCAGAGTCAAGGTTGGAAACGATCCGAAAATAAAACTCTGACACAATTTTTAGAACATTGTGCAAGATGTAAGACCAATAAAGTGTGAAAGATGAAAAGCAAATCATGGTGACAATCCATATATTATACTAATTTATTGTTTGGAACCGCCATGGGAGAATGTTTGCTGGAAAGGAGCATAGCTCGAGACCAGGAATCATTCTTCCATTTGGGGGGTTTGGAAACGACAAGAAAAAAAAACTCTGACACATTGATTCAGACTGTGGCTGGAACATTGTGTGTAAGATTCACAATGGAAGGTTGACAAATTTTTTGAGACTGTGCCTGGAACATTGTGTAAGATTCACAATGGAAGGCTAATAAAATAAAATATCGCAGAAGCCAAAAAAAGAATGTGAGGCAAGTCTGAAATATCTTTCAGAAGCAAATAATATTGACAACCAATCTCTCTGAAAAAAAATTTTTTTTTTCAGAGTGAGAAAATTTTACAGAGAGAGAAAATTTTTTAGAGCAAAGAATAGTTTGAGTTTGACTCCAAGTTGTCGAGTGTTTATACCCTACATTCAAGTGACGTCATGCGCAGTAGAATGTTATAGGACTTGTCATTTTTTCAGTGTCTCATTTCTCATGGCATCGTGCTCGAACCTTCCATCTCGGTCTATTCCAATGGGATCGAGTTCTTTTCGATTCAAACCGTGTGGGTTTCCAGGCTCTCGAGACCCTCCTATGGGGGGTATTCCCAATGGTTGTACAGGGTTCGACAGGACTCGTAGCCCACGTCCTACCCTGCGCGACACACGTTCCTAGGCACCTTAGGAGCCCCACAATGTACCTTTGAATGTTATGATGGTTCACTCCTTACAGACCCTCCTATGGGGGGTAGGGTCAAATCAATGGGAGGGTTGCCCTCCACTAGAGCGTCTCTTTCATTTGACATGCTGCAAACGCTTCTCGGTTCCATAGAAGCCGAGATAGGTTCGTACCTGCCGAGATAGGTTCAAGACAACCTGTTTTTGAACCCTAGAGACGTTTCTAGGGGGGTGTAGGATCTTGTAAGGGGTATCTTTCGAAAGAGCCTTTTATTCCAAACAGATGGATAGGTGACACGATGACCTGACGGGTCCTGGGGCTGAGCAAGGTCCCGTTCAAGTTTCGCGTGACGCGAAAAGTGACCCACACTCAAACCACTATAGCACAAAAACCATTCAAGGTGCAACATTGAAACCAGGTTTAAACGATGACCCATCGTATGGGCCATCCGAAAATATAAAAATATATACAAAAATTACAAAAATATCATAATGAAAACAATTAAAACATTACGTGAATAAAGAGGTCATGCGAGACTTACCGGCCCTTAAGGGGGGCTTACACACAAATTTTGTGGCAAGTGACCCCGAAAAGGGATAGAAGAGATGGAGCTCTATCGGATGACATCACTATTGGCAAGGGTCGACCACTGGTGTGTGTGGGCACTGTTTTCTTAAAACTGTTCTCAGAGGCAGTGGTGGAGCCCCAAGTAGGATTAGAGCTTTCGGAAAACGCTTATTTGTAGGTCGTAATCCAAAATTATTTCGCTGAAACTAATTTTAAAAAAAAGCATCCTCCTAGCAGCTGGTCGACTGAGCTCCGCATAATGGCATAATGTTGAATCTAGGGACTGGGACCGCCAGGTCCCTCCGCCCTCTATCTGGCGATGTTGTTAGCTTGGAGTTGTAGATTGGAATGAAGATGGAGGCGTGGCTTCAGAGAAGTGGACCAATGGGGTGAGAGGTGTCTGGGCTAGGTAGGAAGCAATGGGATTGGATACTGCAGTGAGCTTGATGAGAAAAGAGCCATTGGCTTTTAACAAAAAATACTTGGAATTGAGGTAAATTAAAGATTAATAAAAATTAATAAATTTAATCGAAAAATAAAATGAGGATGTAAGCTTAGAAAATAGTGAAGTAAAAAATTTAGAATTAATTCTTGTCAAGCAGAGCTTCGACAAGAACATACGCTGCATTATTATCTTTTTCTGCTTGTTTTAGTTTGGGTAATAGAGTTAAAATTTCGGGGGATCTTTTTAATATCCTTGAAATAACTTGAACTAACTCAAAAACTTGAATTAGATCAGAAATGTTGCCATCAGCACAGGGCTCACGGTCGACTTTGTCTTTGGTATAGTTTATTTGAATTTTTTCGGTACAGGGGGTGGGGGGAGGGGGGGGGGTTCGCTAACGACGTTAGCGAAGGAAACTCCTGGTGTTATTGTGTTACTTTCGAAGTTTTTGTTTCTGTTTGGGTTATTTAATGTAGTGCCTTTTTTGGGTTGGGGAACTTGGACATTTAGTGTAGGAGCCATATGGCCGCTCGTTGCAGTTAATGCATAGTGGATTTTCCTGTCGTTCTTTGATGGTGCAATTCCTAGTCTGGTGTTCTAAACCGCATTTGAGACATCTTGGTTTTAGGTGGCAATTGGCTGCCGTGTGGTAAAATTTATTACAATTAAAGCATTGGGTAACTCCTCTACTCTAACTTGCATAAATCCCACCTTGGTTGTGTCAAAAATTCTCAGATTGTTTGGATTCCTAGGTAACACCACTTAAAAAAATGGGAGAGGGGCTTTGTTTTTTTTGGAAATAAGTTGAATTACAGTGTCTATTGTGAATCCGTCTTCTTCGAGATCCTCTTGGATCTCGTGAGTCTTGGAGAATATGGGGAGTCCTTTGATGACAATTTTTATTGGCTTATCGATTTTAGGTTTAGTGACTATAAATTCGTATTCCTTGTTTTGTTCTAAAAATTGAGTGAGGCTGTGGTATTCGTCACTATTATTTGCAATTAATCTAAGAAATTCACCGGATGGTTTATTTGTAATTTCTGGGAATTTGGAATAAATAGCTTTAAGTTGTTCTCGAACAGTGGTTTTGATTTTAAGAAAAATGGGTGAAATGGGATTAGGGGTGGGGGGTTCATGGGGTAAATCTTTCTGTTGCTGATCATCTTCAACATCGGATTCTAGATCCGAAAAGCTGTTTGTAATGGCTATAGGTTCAGTGGCGTTGGGAGAGGCAGGTCTGGCTGTTCTTTTAGGGAAGACAAAGTCGTCCGTAACATCCTTAGCTTTTTTCCTCTTTTTCTTGGGTTTGCGTTTCGGGAGAGAAATCTCAGCCGATTCGTTCTTATCATTTTTAATTGGGGGGTTTTCGTCAATTATTAGTGGTTCCTCTTGCATTGGGGAGGGAGAAGTAACGGGCAATTTAATATTTCTGCAATAAAAGCAGTCAGGGGTATTACATGGGGGAATAGTAACAAGCTCAGCTAAAGCAGCATCCTTACCTTGCTGGTGCTCCCTTATCTGTTTCTTGACTATTTCTTTCATCTGGTGATTTTGTGGCGTGTCGGGCACGTTGATAACTTCGTTGAAATTTGCGACCAGAATTCCTTCTGTTTCAATTGTGGAATAAAGTTCATCTCTTTTACAACACTAGGTTTGTCGATCCGGAGGATCTACGTCCATATCAGGCATGGTGAGTGCAGAGTGTTTCCTGACAACTGAGCTCCGCGAGCGAGTCGTCCATTTTATACCCAACATTCAAGAGTGACATCACATCGTGCATGCGCAGTAAAGTTTTAAAGGCGCATGCGCAGTAGCATTTTGTTGGACGTAATTTTTCGCAGCATTATACTCGTAGTATGGAAGTTTTTCCCATTAGAATGCTATGGAATCAAGTCCAAACCTTCTATCTCGGTAAATTACGGTCGGATCGGGTCCAGACTTTTTCCCTGGGAGGGGGTCATGGGGACCCCCCTGGTGAACCGGAAGTGGCGATATCTCGGCTCCTATGGGGCCCTCGTAGACGTGTGACCCGTCAAAAGATTCAGAATCGTTTGTAGTCTACAAAACATCCATCGGTTTGGACCTAGACCCCCTGGTTGAGGCACTAGGCTAAAAAAGGCCCTGTTACCTACTTAGGATTTGCTCCTCACCTATCCGTCCGATTTTCAAACGGTTGACGTTGTTGGATAGCCCTTCACAGGGACTATCGTTGAATGCCATGGATCTAGACCTTAGGTCCCGGGTTTCGATCCTAGGCTCCAAACCATTTCGGCATTTGAAAGGGACCTTGCTCAGCCCCCACACCCCTCAGGGCGTCGTGTCACCTATCCATGTGTTTGGAAGGGCGAGCTCTTTCAAAGGATACCAGTTACAAGATTCTACCCCCCCCCATAGGAGGGTCTGTAGGGTTCGAAAACAGGTGTCAACTTGTCTTGAACCCATCTAGCGTTTCAAAATTTGAACATACGTTAAATAATTAATTATATATTAATAAGAAAAGTTTTTCATAGGATTATAAAACGATATCGATGTATTATGTGAAATGCAATTTTGCTGTATTTTTACCACTTGTAAAAATGATCTAACTGTACTTAACAATTGTTAATATTCTTACACATGGAATTTTATTGCAAAGCTTTATAAAATATTTCGCTTATTCAATTTTATGTGAACACGGGAAAAAACATGAAAAATACTTTTTGAACTTTACGTAGAAATTTCTTCACTAAATTCCGACGTATTTCTTTATAATTGCATAGTTAATTTCGGCTTATATTTGATTCAAATTATTTTATGATAGATCTATTTTTAATGCGTATTTACAGTCTTATAAAAACTTTGCTTCGTTTATATATCTGATTTTCCCCTTATGATGTGTAGGAAATTTTTTATCTTTAATCATTTCAACTGCTTTACAGATAAATCAATTGAGGAAGAAAATATTGCTGTTCTCAGTATAACTACTGATCTATGTCACGTGGTAGTCTTTCAAGATAGCTTTAATTCTTCACTGCCTTGTGTCAATGGAACAAACTGCTTCTTCAAAAGGTTTTCTAGGAAGACCACACCTCTAAGCCCCGATACTGTTGAACCACTTTGACCAGATGCCTCCAATAAATGTCAAAAGTAAATCATTCCCTTTTCCGAGAAGAAGGCAATCAGACTCTGTCTCCGCCTTTTCATCTTTGGAGCCTCTCGCACTCTTAAATCAGGGTTCGGCAGGTCAAATCTTGAAAAGCGGTTTACTTTAAGGTTTTGGTGATTTAAACATCCCTAATAGAATTATTAGCCATTATAACTCATTTGGAATTATCCAATTAATATTATACGCATATTGCTGCAATGAACATAAAATCATTTCGCTAAAAAAATGTTTTTTTTCCCTTCTTTCTTTTTAAACCTAGAAACGATTTATAAAGGTCTATATTTTGTTTTAATAAATGTTAAGCTTAGGGCACATAGTGATCTCAGTAAGGAAAATTTTAATTTGTTTTTTTTTACCCCAAATCTTATCATGTATATATATATATAAATATATATATAAGCTGACAATGTTTTAAATTGATCGATTGGGTCATGGAGCAACACAGGTTTCTAATTTTACTAATTTCATGGTGTTCAATTGTTATTTTATGCATTTTTTATATTAAGCAAATTTTTTAAACATTTCTTTATTTTATTGCTGATCAATAAACTGAATCCAATAGTTAGATATTCAAAAAAACCGAAATTTCGGAGATATTTATCAGAAAATTTTTAATAAATAAAGTGTTGTTTGAATTCTTTTTTATAATCATCAGACAAATCTTTGAAAAACATGCCCAGCTTTTCCAAAATTTTTATTAAATCCCGTCAGAATTTATTAAAAAATGTACAACTCTTTCTAATATGAGATTGTTGTGATCGTTCCTGAGTTTCTCTCAATTTACTATCAAGCAAATTTTGTCTTGTTAAACACATCCGAGTCTGTTTTTTATTTCGTTTTGCATATGTTTCATTACTGAAATTAATAAATGCATTTCTTTCATACATCTCACAATAATTGAAATATATCATTAGAATACTAAAGTATATTATTGCGAATCTTTTATTTTGCAGCAATATCTTCTTAAATTTCAAATAAAACCCTTCCAAGATTTATAGTTCTACGGAATTTCATCATTTTACTAAAATAAAATATTAGTATAATAATATAAAATTATTTTAAAACATTTTTTTAAAAAGTCAGAACGATGTGATTGTTAAAAAGATCACCAAAGAAAAATAGAACTCTTTATGCAAGTTTGAATAAGTAATAGTAGAAATTGAGACAGACATTAACAAACTTTTTTACGAGGTCCAATAAAAAGCTATCTTTCTATTTTAATGCGACTGATTTAATCTATCGATGTAAGATCGCTATTTGTTATGTGAAGGCTCATTTCATCAATTAGCTGCAGGTTTTATGTATTTCTGATAGTCTTCAAAACTTAGCACATCTGGAAAATTATTTTTTAAATAGTAATACATAAATATAAATCGCGAAAATATTGAAGTATTAATAGTATTTAAAAAAAATTAATATTTGTTAAGCTGAGTATCAAGCATTATAAAAATAAGTAGCAAAATCAAGAACTAAGTTATACTTTTATCTGGAAATCTTCCTATGATTCTAGTATAATTAATGTGGGGTTGAAGGAAACGATTTTGATGAACTTAGCTACAACAGAATCATTCATTATGGAAAGTAGCAAAGAAATAATTGACTTACATAATATTTCTAGGATTTCAAAACTGAATGAATACTTTAAACCTTTTTTTAAAAAAAAGAAATACAGTTTCTCCTATTTTTCTTTACAAAACATGTACTGTTAAACGTTTTTTTCTTAAATGTATTTATGTTGTATGTAAATGTTAAAAATTTAATATAAATAACTATGCAGCTAATGATTGTTTACTTATGGAACTTGTAAAAATTATGAAAAATCATGTATACAAGGTTTTTCGATTTAAGAAAAATTTATTACTTGTTCCGCTTTGACATAAGATCGAATGCACCACCCTTTAAGCTACTTTACTGCAAAAACCATTGTATTTTTCAAATGGTTTTGGATTATACCTACTGTATTAAAAATTGTTGTGTAACTAATATTGTTGACTGTCTTAAAAAAAAGTAGACAATTGATTGCTTTGAAAACTAAATAAAATATTAACTTATATTGCATTTCCCATCATATAAATATTACTTACTAATTAATTACATTACACAATCTTTAATGCTTTAGAAAGTCTTTCAGAACTCTGATGCAATTATAATGTATATGTCACCACAGCTGAAAATCCCATCTAGCACTCTTTAAGATCAAAAAGTCATTCAAGACTTTCAGAGATGTAAGAATATTTACTTCATTCATCTGGTTGATACACAGAACACATATAAAGCAACCTGAAAAACTACAACTATTTAAAGTATTTATAAAACAAATAGTATATCAAAAACTGGTCCATTACTGGACAAAAAATAAATAAATCCTTATTAGTACATCTATACCATAAAAAAGGCAATCACATTATATCATTACTTTCACTACCACTTTCCTCATCGCCCATGAAATATAACATATGGATGAAATACCTGTTTCTAAATAGGCAAGGCAGATTTTCAAGGTCTATTCCTGTATAACAAATAGCACAAATATTATCAAAATGATGAACAATTTATTATTAAGAATTATTTAAACATAAGTTAAAACATATTACTTACTTTAGTATATACTTTTGCTTGTATTGATAGCAAGCATTAACATCACCTGATTCTATATATTTCATATTAAGCACTTACCTGCAAAAAGTATACATGTATTTTCTAAATTCGTATGTTCCAAAAGTATAAATCAATTTTTTGTGCTTAAAATTTTATTAATAATGAATGATATAAAAAATGACCATATTCCCATCACTTTCCAAAGTTTGTGTGGTAACATTCAACTGCAAAGGAATCTCTATCCTGCATGATTTTTAAATTATAGGCTTCTAATATACTGTCATAAAGCTAATTGTCACAAAAATTTGGTTATTTTTGATAATTACTTACCTCTCCTCATATGATATAAAAATATACAACTTTACCCCATAAAAACATAGCTAAATGGAAAACATAAAACATAGGAAAACATAAAACAACTCTACTACAAGCATATATCAGGTGTTAAAGATACAGTTAAGTTTTTTTGCAAGTAGTTTTTGAATTGAGTTATGCTGACTAGCCTTAGCTTGAAAGTTTTCCTCCTGGACAACTAAAAAAAGAACATCCCAGAGTTTTCCTTTTTATTTTTATATCCCTAATAGTTGGCTTAAATATTTACTGCTAGTTTAAATGCTGATTGGGACGTAGGTACATCAGGATCAGGTAAATAATTCTTTAGTAATTACTTTTTACCTTTCTTTTACTGAATTGCATGTTGAGACAATTGTTCCTGAACTATTTTACCTTGCAATAAACAATTTAATACTACAAGTAGAAGTTCAGTCTCCTGGTTTTTCTTATGTCATTACATATTTCTTTGGCGGAAGACCCCACGCCACACTTTCTATCTGAGATATGAAAAGAAGTATATTCAACATTTTCAACAACATGGAATCTCTCAAACAATTTAAGAATGAACTTAATATGTTTACATGGTGCATGATTATCTGAGCATTCACATGTATACCAAGTCGAACATGATAACTTTACACACCTGTAATGGCGTTGATCACACACACAACCTCTTTCTGAAATGCTTCCATAATCTTTTTAACTACATAAAATACATCTCCATTAGTCTGCAATTTTACAAACCAAGAATTTGTTGCCTGATCATAAATATCATTTAGGAATCTTTAATTCATTTTAAAATGGAAATAGGTTGTGAGGATATAAACTGGGGAGAGTATCATTTAAAATTCTATAATGTGCTAAATTTGTATCATGCTGTATATTCAACTATCTGCTTGACAGTTAAATTTTCATTTTAAAATAATTGGAGATTCATGTATTGTGAAAAGATTAACAATATATATTTTTATCAGTATTGGCATGCAGAAGTAGATGATGTGACTTATACTATTAGTAGGCTGAATTACAATAATTATCATCAAAATATTTATTGAAAGCAGGCTTTTTATCAGTCGATGCAATTTTAAAATTTTACATTATTTGTTTACATCTGATTGAACTTATTCCTTCCAAATGAGCTACTAGAGAAATTTCCCTTCGCATTTCAAAATTGGAAAACAAGATCATTTAATCATTTCTTCCAAGTGCATTGAAGGTGCCAATTGCAAAGCCAAACACAATTCCGAAATATGTTTTAAAAGCATGTGAAACTGTTTGGTCATCATTGGCCGTAATGCAATTAATTTTTAACTGAGCACTTTTTCTCTCAGAATGTTGAAACACAATACATATTTCCTGTATTTAATGTATTAGTAATAACATGAGCAACAGAGTAAAGCATTCCTTATTAGTCAAGTACAATTAAACTTTTATTAACCGAATACATATTCTAATACTGAAGATTTTTCAATACCCGTTTCAAGATTAGCTTTAATGAACTCTATACAAGTTTTATAAACCAGTTGAAATGCTTGATTATGCTTTGAAAAATATATTACACTGATCCCTTAATAGTCTTTATAAAGAGTGATTCTACCAAGATATTCCACTAATAATTGGAATATAAAATCTTTGATATTTCTACAACTAGTTTTTCTTTTATATCTCTAGGAAGCTTCACATGTTAGCAAATGTGTTAAATATCTAAATCTACAATTTCACTCATGATATAAAAAATGTTAAGGGAAAGTTAAATCCAAACATATTGTGTAGATCTTTACATGTGATTCGTATAAATTTTTTTGCGATAGATAATTTTAGGAGTGTAGGTATTAAGGAAATAATTCCTAGTTCAGCAACTTCAATTTATTTACCATTTAAAAATGGAATACATTTCAAAGTAGTTATTAAATTACACATCTCCTAAAAATCTTTTTAAAGTTTTAATTTTAAATGGATTGCCTTATCGCCTGCTCGTGCTAACAGTCTGGATAGCGGAGATTTTTACCGTTTGCACCTCTCTCGCTGAAAAATTAATGACGAAATGCCAGATAATATTTTTAATCGCTTACTTTACTTCACTCGCCTCAGTCTCTCTTCACTTCTTCCCTCGGCGCTCTGTTGGTTCCTCTCCGCTACCAATGTCATATAGCGACGGCAGTACTCCACAACCGCCACAGGTAGCCCCCCACCAGCGATAGCGAGTTTTTTAGCTATACTTTGGGTTAAAACGTACTCTGCGGCCGGAACGGGTTGTGGTTTCTTGTCTACTAGCGCTTTCTCTCGGCTTTTCTTGTCCCGACTCTGGAATTTCCTCTGGTTGCAGAGACACTTTTTCCTTCAGGTTGACTTCCACTGGGAAGTCCTCCGACTCTTTGAGGATGTAGGCAGGCTTCAATCTATCGATGCCCACCGACACCTCCTTTCCATGTCTCAAAATCCTGAACACCTTTTCTGTACGGTCGACAACTTTATAGGGACCTTCGTATGGAGGTTGCAAACCTTTTCTGAGGGAGTCTGTACGCAGAAAGACATGGTTGCATGTGGCCAAATCCTTGCTCACGAAGATTGTCTGTTGACCATGATGTCGGATAGTTGGGGATGAGAGACGCTGCATTGACTCCCTGAGTCTCCCCACAAAAGTAACAGGATCTGCGCTTGATTTTGATGGGCATAGAAATTCACCCGGAAGCCTGATAGGAGCTCCATAAATCATCTCCGCAGTTGTGGCCTGTAGATCCTCTTTCCAAGTGGCACGGAATCCCATTAGTATGGTAGGCAATACTATGGTCCACTGAGAGTTTCCGTGGGCCATTATAGCCGCTTTCAACTGCCGATGAAATCTCTCTACTTGGCCGTTTGCGGCTGGATGATATGGAGTTGTGTGTTGCTTCTCTGTGCCTAATAACTGCGACAGAGCATGAAACAGAGATGCCTCGAACTGCGTTCCCTGGTCAGTCGTTAATCTGAGAGAAGGACCGAATCTGGAGATCCAACCAGTGTAGAAAGCCTTGGCCACGGCCTCTGCTGAAATCTACACCATTGGAAACGCCTCCGGCCACTTGGAGAACCGGTCCACACAGGTAAGGCAGAAACGAAAACCCTCTGATGGAGGCAGGGGGCCCACAAGATCAATGTATACATGTTCAAAACGAGAACTAGGTATCTCGAACTTTCCAATTTCACTTCTTGTATGCCGAGATACCTTTGAACGTTGGCACTGTAAGCATGTACGAGCCCATAAGGCAACATCCTGTCTCATTGCCGGCCACACGTATCGCTCAGCTACCATTTTCAGGGACGCTCTTATTCCTGGGTGCGAGAGTGCGTGCGAATTGTTGAAAATTTCCCGTCTGAAACTCTGGCACAAATGGACGAATGTGATCCGTTGACACGTCACAATGGAGTGTGATTGGAGGCTGTCCCACGGGGAAAGGCTGCAGCACTAAGGAGGTTGGACAAGAGCCAGCCAAAATACCCTGCAATTGGGAATCTTTCTGCTGCTCTCTAGCCATCTTGCTGAAATCGACTACAGAGGGTGTGTTGATGGTTGAGATGTGAATGCGCGATAAGGCGTCGGTCACCACATTCTCAGATCCTTTCAAGTACCGAATGTCCGTCGTGAACTGCCCAATTAGATCCAAGTGTCGGAGTTGTCGCGGAGTGCATTTGTCTTCCTTCTGCTTAAATGCATACACCAGAGGCTTGTGGTCAGTAAAAAGAGTGAAACTCCGTCCCTCCACCATGTGCCGAAAGTATTTAATGGCCATGTAAGCTGCCAGCAGCTCTCTATCATACGCACTGTACCTCCGCTGTGCTGGAGATAGAGTCTTCGAGAAGAAAGCAAGAGGTTGCCACCCTTTAGAAGTGGGGTGGAGTGCAGCACCTACTGCTGTGTCCGATGCGTTCACCACAATGGCAAGTGATGCATCTGCTGAGGGGTGGTATAAAACCGTGGCCTCTGCAAGATCTTTTTTGCACTTCTCAAATGCAGCAGCAGATTCCTCAGCCCATAAAATAGGGATCCGATCATTCTTTTTGGCTCCTTTTAAATAGTTGTTTAACACTGCTTGTGTTCTCGCAGCGTGGGGTATGAAACGTCTATAGAAATTGCAGATTGCCAAGAAACGTCGAAGCTCCTTCACGGTCTCGGGTTTGGGAAAATTTGTGATTGCCATGACCTTCTCTGGTAATGGGGAAATGCCTTCTGCAGTCACTAAGTGCCCCAGAAATTTAACTGAAGTTTCACTGAGCACACACTTAGAGGCATTTAGCACCACGCCGTATTCCTCGAAACGTTGGAATACTTGTCTGAGATGGCTTAAGTGCTGATCTTCATCCTCAGATGCGACTAGCACATCATCAAAATATGGCACACAAAAATCCATCCCTCTCAAAACCTGATGGATGAATCGTTGGAAAGTGGCAGCAGCGTTCGAAAGCCCTAAAGCCATATAAATAAACTCGAACAAACCAAAGGGCGTTGTCACAGCAGTTTTTGGAATGTCCTCTTCCCGCACCGGAATCTGGTGATATGCCTTTGCCAAATCTAGAGTTGAAAAAATTCTTTTTTTTGTCTAGAACCTGTAAACAGTCCTGAATGTGAGGCACCGGATACCGATCAGGAATTGTTGCCTCGTTGAGTTTTCTAAAATCTCCACAAGGACGCCAGTCTCCATTACTTTTAGGAACCAAGTGCAGTGGAGATGCCCAACAGCTGCTTGAGGGTCTACAAATTCCGGTGTCCACAAGAAACTGAAATTCCTGCTTTGCTGCCTTTAGCTTGTCTGGGTGTAGTCGTCGTGGCTTGGAGAAAACCGGAGGTCCTCTCTTGTTACTATTGTGTGCTTCACCTCGTGCCTAAGCTTCCTAGGGGTTCAAACAGCTTCAACAAGAGATGGAAACTCAGTGAGCAACCGATGAAATTTGGTGTTGCCATTGACTGCCTTGATTCCAGAATTATTCCCTTGCTGTACCATGCCCTGCGTGTGAAACTTTGTCAACGAGTCCACCAGGCAACCATGACGAATGTCAACAAGCAACCCATAGTGGCGTAGGAAATCTGCCCCTATTATTGGTTGCGAGACTCCGGCAATAATGAATGGCCATTTAAACACCCTGGGAAGTCCGAGATCAAGGGTTACAAGTTTCTGACCGTAGGTCGAGATGACGGTCCCATTTGCTGCGAAAAGTTGGAGAGAAGCAGGTGGAAGATGCTTTGATACCGTGGTCAGAGGGATTACCGAGACGTCAGCCCCAGTATCAATCAGATATTTTGACCGGGAAGTCCTATCCGAGAGATATAACCGGTTGATCACCATCGTGCCTCCACTCGATGGGTCGAGTGACGGCCGCTCTAGTTTTCCGTCTGGAAGGAACATGGTTTTCTGCACTTTGTAGAGCGTTTCTTGAAACGCCTGTGGTACCAACAATGCTTATGAGCTCCGGATTCCCTGCTGGGTGATCGGCGATGGAAACGTCCTGCTGTTCCACATGAGCTTGATCGTTCTCGGGTCTCCAAGCGAGACAGGTGTGACGAAATCTCCATCAGCATGGTTTTTATGTCTTGGTTCTCGTTGTCGATCACGTGAATCGAAGAAGTAGAGGCTGCAACTGCCATGACTCCATCCGCCATTTCAGCCAGTTTGTCGAGTTGTTCATTTGAAATGGCCAAAATCTGTTGCACGTAAGTCGGCAACCGCTGTATAAATAGAGACTTAAGCATTTCCTCAGATATTCTACTAACCGCCTTGCTCCTCATCTCCAACAACAGACGAGAAGGCTTACGATCACCGAGCTGCATCCCTGAAATCAGGCCACGTAAGCGCTGTTCTTCTGTTTCAGCATATTGCGAACAGAGTCTTGTTCGGAGAGCGGTGTACGGCTTTACTACTGGCGGGTTTAAAATTATATCTTCAACTATTCCCAAATCTTCTGGCTGTAACGCAGATACCACATGGTGAAATTTAGTGATCTCCGTCGTGATTCCTGCTAAAACAAACTGGCTCTCCATTTGGCTGAACCAGATCTCGGGATCCGCCCGCCAAAACGGCGGTACTTTTACTGAAATACGTGCAATGTTGGCGGCAGGAGAGCTCTCTTCCTCAGGCATGATGAACAGAAATAATATACAAATATTGATCGTAAAGTATAGAACTAGCACCACAATAGTTCGTTTACTTTTTAAAAAAAATCCTTTACGCCAAGCCAGTAGATTGATGGAAATCACTTAGTACGTTGCATATTCAGAATCCAGGGTCACCACTTTAGGAGTGTAGGTATTAAGGAAATAATTCCTAGATCAGCAACTTCAATTTATTTACCATTTAAAAATGGAATACGTTTCAAAGTAGTTATTAAATTACACATCTCCTAAAAATCTTTTTAAAGTTTTAATTTTAAATGGATTGCCTTATCGCCTGCTCGCTCTAACAGTCTGGATAGCGGAGATGTTTACCGTTTGCACCTCTCTCGATGAAAATTAATGACGAAATGCCAGATAATATTTTTAATCGCTTACTTTACTTCACGCGCCTCAGTCTCTCTTCCCTTCTTCCCTCGGCGCTCTGTTGGTTCCTCTCCGCTACCAATGTCATATAGCGACGGCAGTACTCCACAACCACCACAATAATACATTCCAATAATGATTTTTTTCTTACTTTAATTAAATAAATGTATTTTCTTATTGAGAATAGTGTTATTACCTTTGGTTGGATCCTAGCAGGGCACCCTTATTTTACAAGAACTCCTCCAGAAAATTTGTATTTTCTATTATTATTCTCACAATCATTTGAAAATTTAGCCAAACAATTTACCTCATATATTTACGCTAATTTTTCATAACAATCAATGGAACTATGGTGAAAAGAGGCAACATTTCTCATACTATATTAATTTATTGCGGTGCTCGCCACACATCGGTTTCGTGTGTTTACATCGCTCTGCGTCCGCCAGGCCAGATTCTCAAAACTATTCTAAGGGGTTGCCATATTCCGTAAGGGACCCATGGTCGAGTTTACCACAGAGTATCCCCCCAGTGACTGAGGGTAACAGCCCAAGGGAACGACATAGTTTTTAAAATTTTATAAACATTATTTTCTTCCCCCCCCTTTTTTTTTCTTTTTGAGAATCCGTACTGGTAGAAATACATTAACAATTTGAATATAATATATATAAAGAAAAAATAGAACATGTAAATAAGATATATACAAATATAATACAAAAAAAATTTCCAACTGAAAGTTCTTCTAGAAGGAGAAAAAAATTATGTAACATAAGTGGCTAGTTTTTTTGGAAAAATGTACATGTCTTCCTGATTTTGTGGTATATATTGGTTTTTTGTTAGTAGATATTTTATCATCTTTTACACTTTTGCTCACTGAAGGTGGAGTTTCACACACAGTTTCTGAGAGAAGATGTGCGGGTTTGACGCGATCTAGAGAAACTTTAGTTTTTCGACCATTAACGTCAATGGTGATAGTTTTGTCTGTTCTGGACAGAACTTTATGTAGTCCAGTATACGGTTGACATAAAGGTGGTTGCACACGATCGATTCTCAAAAAGATATGAGATGATGATTTTAGTGAAGGATGAATGTAGAATCGATCCGTGCAGTGAGCAGATGTTGCAACAGGATTCAGTTGTTGCATTCTGTGACGAAGATTAGTGATGAAATTATTATCACAAAAAGGAATGTTTGATATATCTATCATGTCACTAGGAAGACGTAGGTTTGTTCCATAAACAATTTCAGCACAAGAAGATTGCAGATCTTCTTTAACTGCTGTTCTAATGCCGAGAAGAATGATGGGGACTATTTCGGACCATCTGTCATTCTCATGGGCTTTAATGGCTAATTTCAAATGTCGATGGAACCGTTCCACTATTCCATTTGAAATTGGATGATATGTTGTAGTTTTGATCTTTTGTGTTCCCAGCATGCGAGTAAATTCAGCATACATTGATGAACGCATCTGGGTTCCTTGATCAGAGGTGGGATGGGCAACCAAAACGAGAGATCCAAGTGTCAAAAATTGCACGGCAAATGGTTTTTGCTTGCATGTCTGGAATGGGGATTGCTTCTGACCATCTGGAGAAGCGGTCGATTATCGTAAGAAGATAACGATGACCTTCAGATGGTGGCAAGGGACCTACAATATCTATGTGAATGTGAGTGAATCTAGCGTCAGGAAGAGAGAACGTTCCTAGAGGTGTTTTATTGTGCCTTTGGATTTTCGACTTTTGACACGATTCACAACACCGGACCCATTGCTTTATTTGGCTTTTCATGCCAGGCCACACGTAGCGAGAGCAGATGAGTTTTGTAGAAGATACTATCCCTGGATGTGCAAGATTATGAAGATGGTTGAATATTGTTCTTCGAAACGATGCAGGGACGAAAGGACGTGGAACTCCTGTTGAAATATCGCAAAGCAAATAGCAATCTGAGGTTTGGCATGGTTTTAGCTCTAATTTAAGAGATGATTCATTATTCTGCAGAATTTTTTGAACTTCTGGATCATTTTTCTGTGCTAATGCAAATTCTTTAAAATTTAAATTTGGAGAATTAGTAATGGAATCAATTTCGATTCTGGAAAGAGCATCAGCAACTATGTTCTCTGAACCTTGCACATGCCGAATGTCGGTAGAATATTGGGAAATTAAATCTAAGTGGCGTAGTTGTCGAGGAGAACATTTATTTGGGTTTTGTTTAAAAGCATAAATTAGGTTCTTTTGGTCAGTGTATATTGTGAAGTTTCTGCCTTCTAACATATGCTTGAATTTTCTTATAGCCGAATAAATTGAAAATAGTTCCCTGTCATAAGTCGACCACTTTTGCTGACTTTTGTTAAGTTTCATGGAGAAAAAGGCTATTGGTTCCCATTTCCCCTGTGATAATTGGGATAAAGTGCCTCCAATAGCAATATCTGAAGCGTCCACCCATAGGCTCAATTGAGCCCCTGGAATAGGATGTCTTAAAAGGGTAGCTTCTGCCATAGCGTTTTTCGCTGCAAGAAAAGCTTGTTCTGCGTTTTCATTCCATTTTAATGGTTCGGATGATTTGCGAACACTAGAATGAGATTTCTTTTGATTTGTATGTCCTTCTAGAAACTGAACAATGGGAGCAAGTATATATGCGGCTTTTGGTATAAAGCATCTATAAAAGTTAAACATGCCCAAAAATCTACGCAATTGTGTTAATGTGTTTGGTTTAGGAAAATCTAGAATACATTTTACTTTATCAGGTAGAGGTTTAATTCCATTTTCTGACAGATTAAAGCCTAAAAAGTCTATTGATGATGCACCAAATATGCATTTAGATACATTAATGCATAGACCATATTCATCTAATTTTGAAAATTGGTTTTTTAAATGTTGTTGATGTTCCTGGGGATTTTTAGATGCAATTAAAATGTCATCGACAAAAGCGTAAATTCCAGGTAAGCCACGAGTGACTTCATCTATAAAACGTTGAAACGTTGCGGATGCGTTACACAATCCGAATTGCATTCGTGTACTTTCAAATAAACCAAACGGAGTGCAAATTGCCGTTTTGTTTATATCATCTGGGTGAATAGGAATTTGATGATAGGCTTTTACTAGATCCATTCGACTAAAAACTTTTGAGCCATGTAATTCAGCTGTAAAATCAGCAATACAAGGAATGGGGTATTTATCTTTTAATGTTTGAGAATTTAACGCTCTATAATCGCCAACAGGTCTCCAATCTAAAGTACCTTTCTCAGGAACCATATGAAGTGGGGAAGCGTAGTTACTTTTCGAAGGTCGTAAATGTCCCAGATGCATCATGTTTTGAAATTCTGTTTTTGCAATTTTTAGGCGATCTGGTGCCAACCTTCGGGGTTTTGCTACCACAGGAGGACCTTTTGTTATTATATGGTGAACAGTGTTATGTTTCACTGGTTGATTTGGATTAGGCAATTTTGTGATAGAGGGAAATTCTTTCGAAAGTTTATGATAAATTGTATCTTTAGAAATAGAAATTTGAACAGAGTGGAGATTAGCATGTTTTAAATGGCCTACTGATTGTAATTTTGTTTTAGTATCTCTAAGACATTTGTGTCTGAGATCTGGCACCAATTCAAAATAATGGAGGAAATCTGCACCAAGAATTGGTGTACTTACATCTGCAATCAGAAAAGTCCACATAAAATCTCTTCGTAAATTAAAATTTAAGGTTAATGTTTTCTGCCCATATACATTAATTGAGGATGAATTCGCGGCAAAAAGGGTTTGTTGTGAAGCATTTCTTTTTTGATAGGAATTAGCAGGAATTAAAGACTCGTCAGAACCGGTGTCGACCAGAAAGGAGATATTTGTTGTCCGGTCTCGAATGAACAGGCGACGTGATTCCTTGGGCAAAGAATAAGTCGCCATTATTCTTTGCTGGCTTCGTTTCCCTGCCATGTGCATGGTTTAATGCATTTTTCATCTCTACATTTTTTTCCGAAACGCCTGTGAAACCAGCAAATCGAAAAATCACGCTTATTCGAAATGCTTCTTTCACGGGAATGTTTGTTCCGACGGTATGGAGAGCGACCACGAGAGATTGAAAGACGATCAATTCTTTGATTTAATTTTTCAATTTCACGAAACAGTTTAGATTCTAATGATTGCTCTTTTGAAACAGAAAAAGTTTCAATAGGAGATGGCGAGACTTCGATAATTCTGTCCGCAATGTCGGCGGCTTTGTCTAACGTAAGGTCAGAAACAGCAGCTAAAATTGTTTGAACCGAAGACGGCAAACGCTGCAGAAATAACTCCGTCATCAGTTTATCATCAACATTCAAAGATTCTGCGCGCCGTTTCATGTTACGCAGTAGTTCGGAAGGTTTTCGAGAGCCTAATTCGTCCCCCGAAAGAAGTTTCCGAATCTCCTGCTGGGACGATTCCCCTGAACGATTTATGAGTTCGTTTTTTATTTGCGCGTAGGGATCAGTGGCATCTGGGTGCATGAGGACATCGCGAACTAAAGACGCGGTGTCGGGAGGGAGATGAGCTACTATATAATTGTACTTAGTTAAAGACTCAGTTATTGGTTTTGGGGTTGATAAAGCGAATGTACTCTCGCACATAACAAACCACAAGGTGGGATCGGATCTATTATATACTGGTATTTTTACAGCATTTACTTCCGACATTGTGCAAGGTTTTAGAACAAAATTACTAAATAAACAATAAAATAGACATGCATTCAATAATAAAAACGGTATAATAACCAGTAATATATTTAATTAGAATTTGGCATTTTCATCGATAGTACACATGATATTTTTTTTTAAAACTTGTATCACAAGAATTTTATTTCATCCGAAATTATTACATGCAATCAAGTAATTTTAGCATTAAATATGAAAAAAATAAAATAAAATATTAAATTGATGAAACAATTCAAGTTAAATTAAAAACACAGAAAAATGAAACTGAGAAAAAAAAATCCACTTATCTGTGATACTTTTGCAGTTGAAGATGAGAGCCACACCCGAAATCGAAACCAAGGATGTTCGGATTCATAGACAAAGGAATTGAGTCCTTATACTAAATTTAGTTGAATGACGATGTTTTTTTTTTATCACCATCGATTTTGTGAACTACTATTCACAAAGTAAAGGTTTTGCTTGAATATACCGGGTCACCACTATGGTGAAAAGAGGCAACATTTCTCATACTATATTAATTTATTGCGGTGCTCGCCACACATCGGTTTCGTGTGTTTACATCGCTCTGCGTCCGCCAGGCCAGATTCTCAAAACTATTCTAAGGGGTTGCCATATTCCGTAAGGGACCCATGGTCGGGTTTACCACAGAACTTTCGATTTAACGACAAGAAAAAGTTTTACACTCACGAGATCAGCCAAGTGGGCAATCACACGCCAGGAACTAAAAAAATAATGAATCTACTACAATGGTAAATACCTGGAAATTTTAAAACGGATTATTATAACATTATAAATAATCAAAGCATAAAATTTTTACATTAACGTGATCGGAAAATCGAGCTATCACACGGCAGAAACTAGGAAGTCGATGAACGGAAAATGTTAATTATATCAAATCAAAGCACAAAATAAAAAAAATACAATATAAAAAGAGTAAAATAATAATAATTCAAAATTATGAATCAAAGTTTCTAGTTGTTCACAGAAGTTAGAAATTCTATATATCAGCAAATATGTTAAAATGATGGAAAACTTAACAGAAAATTATAATACATTATAAAAACTGCAAAAAAAATTAATAATTAAACATTATAATTCAAAATTATAAAATACCTAATCAATAAATCTCGCCGCTAGAATTTCATATACGAAACTTTCAGCACGAGCGCTATAGCAAGAATAATTTTAGTAGGTTCAATGGGGTCGGTTCATCACTAGAGGGCGCTGCGATCGTGGCCATCATCACGTGATTAACAACGTGCTATCATGTAAACAAATAACAGCTAATGGTATGACACTTGTGATTGCGCGCTAACTTTCAAATTTGTAAACATTATTATTTTATATTCTTTAAATTCTTTTTAGTACTTTAAATATTTTTAATATATTTTCTACTATTTTAGTTTAAGAAAATGGACTAAATATATGTAGTTTTAGTTTATAGTATTAGATTTAAGTGTGTTTAGTTTATACTTCCATCCTTTGGCTTCGAATTTTTGTATACTTATAGGCTTAGTAATTATTTTTTATAAGTGCCCACCACATTATGATTTAAATAATTCTACAGCGCTCTATTGAACAAATTGCTTCTGGAAATGGGAGAAATCTATTACTGTCACAAATTATGTTGTAAGCGAAATTTTCCGAGTACAATGCGTGCAGTTGTTAATAGGGAGTGGCTCGCCAAAACAAAGAATTGTTTTGACTAGTGAGACAGAATGATTAGTTAATACTTCGGTTGTAGTGTGTGAATATAGGAAGAGATACTGCTAATGAGTAGGATCGACCTAACAATAAAATTTTTACATTCTAAAATGTGTCATGTTTCAGAGCAGATGGATACATACATTCGTTTGGAAAGGTATTTATTAATAAATTTGTGATATTAATTGTATTCTTTTATGTAGAAACTTCTTGTAATTATGAAAAATTAGTCTGTGAATTTCACTGTTATTTTCTAAAATTTACATTAAGTTTCCTTTTTGCTGTTCTTGAAAATCCATTTTAGTATTATTGTTTGGATATCAAAGTTTTTAATGTTAATTATTGTTTTATTTTTTAAAATTGTATGGAAATATTCGTTTGATTTACATCTATTGGATAATTTATATGCAATTCAATAACTCATAAGAAATAATTTATAATAAAGAATAATTCAATAAAGTTAATTATTATTTCTAAAAAAATTATGCATTAACATGATTACTTTCTCTAACTTAATAGTGTAAGAGTATTTTCTTTTTTAAACTTTGAAGACATTTAAAGAGAAATTTCTAAAAGAAATTTCAAACCTTTGTAAATGATAATTACTAAGTAAAGCCAGACAATCAAAGATGGCTAATGTGTTATTTCTTTACAGAATCATCATATATTTCAAAAGATCTTTCTATGTTTTGGAATTTTTATAGAACAGTTGTTTAAAAAATTATAGTTTGAAAAAAACTAAAAAACACGCTTTTATACTGAATCGAACTAAAAAGTAAAAAAAATAATTCTTTAAAAAGAATAAAATGATTAACAAGAAAATGAATGTCATTGTGGTAAAAGCGTGGGGTGCTTTGTACTACATTTTTACACTAATTCAGCTTTTCGGAATAGAAGTTAAAAATATGACAATTCATACATTTGTAGAACACCCCACGCTTTTACCCCAATGACATTCATTTTCTTGTTAATCATTTTATTCTTTATTAAGAATTATTTTTTTACTTTTTAGTTCGATTCAGTATAAAAGCGTGTTTTTTAGTTTTTTTCAAACTATAATTTATTTTTCATTTTTTTAGTTCGAACTACAATAAAAGCGTGTTTTTTAGTTTTTTAAACTATCATTTATTTATTGTTAAATTTATCCTTGAGCTTGATATTTGAAGCTGGAATTACGTGGCTGTAGAATTAGTCTTGCTCTTCAATGGATATTAATTAATGGGCCTGAAGTGTATTTATTCTCTCTGTTTACGAGGCCTTGAATGAGTCCCGTATCGTTATATTAGATTCCGTCTCTTTTTAACAGGTCAAACAAATAAAAGTGTGTAAAGAAGAAAAAGTTTGAATTTAAAAATTTTTTTAATGTACCATGTTTTTATATGACGGACTAAAAATTATAAAATTCCTCCTTTTCGTTTTTGTTTTCTTTTTTAACATTTTCATGCATTGTTATCCACTTCTCATCTATGGTCCAAATTTCAAATCTCTAGCTCCTCGGAATGTCACACAGTTTAAAATCAATTACAAAATTCCACCCGGACAGACATTAAAGAAAGCGAGTTAATAAAAGCATAGTAATATGAAGTGTCAATCATTTCTTCACCTTTTAAACGTGTTCCTTTCATGTTAATTCGTATTATCACTTCTAAACGAATTACTCTATAAAAATAAAAGATATTTAGCACTTCGAACGCAAATTATTTTTTTTTCACATGCACGAGCCTTTTTTTTTTATTTTCATTTTCAGAAAAATGTTTATATTATGCCTAGAAATTGCTAACACACACCCACCCTCCAATTTCTCAGATACAAAAAACTTTTTTTTAATTAATTTCTATTAACCGCAAGTGTATTTTATACTTGCATAAAATTAGCTTTAAATTCAAAACAGTTGCTTTAGGGTTACACCTTATTCTTTAGTCGCTAGATCTGAAATAATTCGCCAAATCTGGAAATGATGTATGAAATTAGTCGCCATATCTGGAAATGCTACATGGAACATGTCGCCAAATTTAAAAATGATATATGCAATAAATTGCCAAATCTGGACGTTTTTTCTGGAATTGTCACCAAATCTGATTATACTTATTCCTGACGATCCTGAAAAGGACAATGGAACAAAATTATGAAAATATTCTATTGTCATCAGTCCTTGACAAGTGTGCGAAATTTCGAATGAATCCGATCTTTTTAAGTGGGTAAAAATCGAGTTCTAAGATTCCGTTATATGCAAGTGAAACTTATAAAAGCGTGTTAAAAATTAATATACAATAACAATGTTTCAATTTTATGTATCCATATTAATGCAAATAAAGATTGAAGCTGACAAAAAAAAATTCTCTTTTGGAATACATCTTAGAAAAAATACTCTTCACATGAGTACATAATGAAGTAATGTCACCGATAGTCTTTCAATAGAATATAAAAAATGCATTTTTTAAATTGCAATGAATTTCTTTGTTAAAAAAATAAATTTTTCACATGCTTCACTTGTATTATAATCATTTAATATTAAAATTAAATGTTGATAAATGATGCATGTTAAATAATTGTAATTACTAAAATAAACTAGCTAACAAAAATTTTGTATGCTCCTATATGTAAAAATTTTCACGGAAATAATTTAGCATGTTTCAAACAATTTCTAAAATTTTTCCCATATTTTAATATAATTCATTTTTTTTCCAAGGGGACAATAATTTATAAAAAAAAATTCAAACATTTGTAGGTGATAATTACTAAGACTAAAATTGCTAAATATTAGTATTTTATAACATATTTTTAAAAACTTCACAATGTATTGGTATAAATCATACTATTTCAATGCCCGAAACATTTAAAAAAACAATTTTTTGACACTTTCTTGTGGCCCATACCATTGAGAAGCTTGCCACCAAATTATATTATTAAAGATTAAAATCATTATTAAACATCAACAAGTTACCTAAGTTTATCATGAATAAACGGAGTTCCATTCTAATCAAAATAAGTTGCTACTACTTATAAGCAAGATAATTAACTAATTATATCATTAGTTTACAAGGAAAATCCTAAATTTCAAGAAACTTTTCAGTTTCCCAAATTATTCTTGAGCAAAATATTAAATTACTTCAAAGTTTTTCAAAGAAATGCTAAATCAGTACTCATACCATTCCAAAATTAGGAACTTATGTATTAAACTGCCAAATAATTTTGCCAAGCAAAAACACATCAAGAACTTTAAAAAATTATGTTATTATTATTACTGTGTTCAAACATGAGCAGGAACAGCTCCAGTTATTGGCTGTATAATGCAACAACACCACACAGAACCAAATGTCTATACATAAAGTCAGATTTGGTTTCATGATCCTAATTCTCAATAAATATATAATTGATGCAAGCACTCTTCTTGGGACAATATTTGTAAGTAACTTAATGCGAAAAAATTATTCAGGACTTATAAGCAGGATAATATCAATATTCATGAGTCTTTTAGACTTATATATATATGTAAAAATTAATCTAATGATATAAAGCAAATCTAATCAATAATGATAAATCTTCTACAAATTGTGCAAATACCTATAAATGCTTATTTGTAATATATAGTAAAAAAAATTGTACGTGTGATAGGTTTATACCACAGTCAAACTCTGAAAAACAAATGTTGTGGTAATAGATACCACACAAATATATTACAATTATTCAATTATTTATTTTGTAAAAGAATTAGGGATTCAAAAATGACTTTTTTATTTGGATCATGTAAGAGTGAGCAGGACTTTTATATTCCATAAATGGTCATAAACATATTCTATTATACACAGATTTTAATTAAAAAATTTTAATTCCTTAATTTATTATATTTGGAAATCAATTCTCGATCAATCATATCTTTTACCGAAAATAGCACAGCGAGTAAGGACTTTCAAAATGTTGCATAATTTTTTACATGTAATTTTACAAATGGTAAATGATAATTTTGACTTCTAATGTTTAAAAATGGTACTTGATTAATCATCAAGTATAAACATTAAAGAAGCTGTAGTAAATCTAAAATATTTTTCCATTTCTATAATGAATGGTTCTCAAAAATGTTTCTTTTCCCCTGTAATATTCTAAAGTTATTAAAAACAACAAGTTTTTGATTTATATGTATGTATACCTGTTTTTGATACAACATGTATGGTTACATATCAGATTTTTGCATCCTAATTTTTTAGATAATTAAATATTGAAGTATCTCTGTTAACTACTGTGAAGATGTGTAAATAGTAAATTTAGATTAACTAAATATATGTTCATTGTGTGTGTGTGTTGGACACACCTGTCCTTAAATTTACCAAAAACATATCAATCACTTGCAAAATATTATTTTGGGGGGACATTAAGGTATTTTCAATATTTAAAACGTTGAATACACTAAAAATCTCTTGCAATGAAACCCTCTGTTAAGGTTTTCATATGCAAATCACTTAATGTTATTTGCAATGCATTTATTTTTCTGTACAATATTCTTCTGCTTCTATTCTGTTTTGTGAAAAGCAAGCTTATCCAGGAAGGAATGGAAAGTGCTGGCCTTAATCAGAATGTAACGTTCGCTATCCCTGTATTAAAAGAATTTTTTTACATAATTATGCATGTATATGTAATTACTCATGAATTTAAGTTTATAAAGATGTTAAATAAAAATAACGTGAAATTTAAAATGTCAGTTGCAGTATAGTAAAATTGATAATTAGAAATTTTCTTTTATCGTAACTGTTTTTTTAATATTAGGAAAAGTTAATGCAATCAGAATTTTAAGAATATAGATAGGTACTTGCTTCTCAATTTCTATATGATCATGCTCTTCAGTATCGAACTTATTTATTCCCTGATTTCTGGAAAAATAGTGGAATATGAATCTCACAAATTATTAAAATATATTGTATGTTCTTCACCATACAGCATTATACATTTATGGATGCATATTTTTTAAAGTACATATGAACTTCATTAATTTACTTGTATTTGTAAGTGTATTGTTCTGAAAATTACAAAACAATGACTTTGCTGAGCCAGTTCAGTTTCAAAATCTTATCTATCATGCTTGTTAAATTAGTGAAAATAGTTATATAAAGAGAAAAAAGGGGAAAAAAATGTAGGTGAGTTCAACTGCATACTTATTCATCAGTTAGAAAATCAGAACAGGTCCCAGAAGTAGTACCCTGGTTTGTTTTTTTCGTGTCTGCAAAATTGAAATGCTTTGAAGTCGACGCATTTATCAACATACAGATAATAAAAATTCAAATGACTGCACCATAGAAGATGTAGATATATATTAGCATTATACATCACAGTAAGGAAATGAATGAACAAAGTTATGATGATATTTCTATAAATTAAAAAGTATTTTGTATTGCTACTAAATGGATGGCAAAATTTAAGAGTGAGATTTTATTCCAATAAAATTTAACAGAACAAATTTCTTTATTAAGACAGTTCAGTTTCAAATTTTTGTCCATACTGCTTATAAAATTGTCGATAAAGTAACAAAAGCAAGTAATATAAAAAAAATATTATGTCATTCCTTCTTAGGTAAGAATTTTATTTTAGTATTTTTGTCAAATAATTAATATATATATAAATATGTGTATACATATGACAGAATCACAACATTAAGTGGAAATTAATTTTATTAATTATCATTAAAGATTGCATTGCTATCCAAACAAATGTGTTTCAAATTTCAGTTCAACTGAATGTTTTAAAATGTGAGAAAAAAAACCTTTTTTAATTTTGGACACAAGTCGCCAAAATGCACTATGTCGCCAAAAATGATCCTAACATGGATGTATTTATAATTATTAGAATAATTACTTTTAATCAATTAATTTTATTAATTAAATTCTGTATTGTCAACTAAATAATCATGTACATAAAATTTTAGCTCAATCGAGCGCTTTAAAATGTATTTTACTAACGATTGAAAATTTGAACAACATAAATAAATATTGAGAAAGTGTGAACTAATAGAAGGAATTGAAAAAAAAACGTAGATAATCAACTACATACTTAACAAATACAGAGCATTCAGATAGATCACAGAAGTGGTACCTGATCTGTGTATGTTTGCAAAATTAAAATTCTTCGAATTCGAAATGCTCAGAAATATTTCAGACTCTTTTTAAAACTTTAAAAATCGTCAGCGTATTTGATAAAAAGGGAAAAAAAATTGAAAATGAAATAATTAAAAA